>PVIU01018228.1:0-39609 GCA_004026605.1 Ondatra zibethicus
CTACCCATCTTATATTCCTCTGGGCTGGGATTAAAGGCATGCACCACTACCACCCGGTTTCTGTGGTAAACTGGTATGGCTACTGGGATTAAAGGTGTGTGTCACCACTGCCTGGTCTGTAAGGCTGATCAGTGGGGCTTTTTTACTCTCTGACCCTCAGGTAAGCTTTATTTATTAAAACACAAATGAAATATCACTCCAGCAATCCTTATTTTACAACTCTCTGGATCACAATAATGACTTAAATGTAGGAGAGGAACTAATTAGGAAAGAGAAGTGGTGTACGAAAATGCAAGGGAGATGAGAGGGGCAAATATAATCAAAATTATAGAAAAGTGTGTGCTGGCTAGCTAGTTTTATGTCAACTTGACGCAGGCTGGAGTCATTTGGGATAACTCAGTGGAGAAAATGAAAACACCATATTTGTCCGTAGGCTGGCCTGCAGGCTTTTTCTTGGTTAATGATTGATGTGAGTAGGCCTAGCTCAATGGAGAATGTGTTGCACAAGAAAGTAAGCTGAACAAACCTTGAGTGGCAAGGCAGTGATCAGTGTTCCTCCATGGCCTTTGCCTCAGTTCTTTCCTCCACGTGCCTTCTCTGCTTGAGTTCCTGCTCTGCCTTCCTTCAGTAATGTGAATGTGACCTGAGAATTGGAAACTGAAATAAACCTTTCCTCCTCAAGTTCCTTTGGTCATAGTATTTTTTCAAAGTATAGAAATACTAACTAAGCCAAAGTATGTATATGATTTTCATTGCTTAATATTAGTGACACTTTCAGAACTGCAATATTTAACTTGCATGAATCTACCTAAGATAGGTACCAGTTTAATTCTAGTATGATAAAGAAATTTTAATTCTACATGGATTCATTTGATTTACTATTTTTACATATATGTATATACATTGTAGAGGAAACCAAACAATAATATACTATAATTTTTAATTGGTACATAATATATGTTATAAACTTTAATTGGCACCTAATAAAAGCTTACTAAAAAGATTTTAATGTCAAACTATATAAATACGTTTTCATTCTTGATTTTTTTCTTGTTTCCTTAAAATACATAAATATATAAAGATTATGCCTAAGAACACAGTTTAAAAGAACACAGATGGGAACTAACATAAAGACCCACAACTGGATGATGTACAGTGACCGAGAGATTTTGGAACACTTAGTCCTAAATGGGATGTCTTCATCCTACCTCTCCCACCAGTGCTCAGGATGCTATGCAGAGGGGGAGGTGGAAAGATTGTAAGAGCCAGAGTGGATAGAAAACAACAAGGAAGCACTGTCCTGCAGATACTACAGAACAGATGCACATCTGAACTCACGGAGACTACAGCAGCATGCACAGAGCATATACAAGTTCAAGCCAGGAGTCCCAGTGCCCAGACGGGGAAGTGGACATGATCTCCCATCCCTAACCAAGAAACTCACTGCAGCTGATATCCATTTGAAATGAAAAAAACTAGTTTCCAATGCAGTCTCACCAGGGATACAAACCACAGTTAAGGGCAGATCCCATGCCCAACAGCAGGTGGCCAATACAAAATGAGCTCTATGGTGTTTTGTAGACATTTCTATTCCACTGTTTGGTTGGGGTATTTTTCATCTTACTGGTCTTCTGTTTATATGTTATGTTTTCCAGTTTTGTTCTTATTGTTTTCAGCTTGACAAAATCTAGAGTTATCTGATAAGAGGGAATCACAATTGAGAAAGTGCCTTCATAAAATTGCCTACTAAGTAAATCTGTGGGGGCATTTTCTTTATTAATGATTAATATTATTATGTTACAATTATTAATATTAATATAATTGGAGGGTTCATCTCACTGTGGGCATTTCCATCACTGACAGGTAATCCACAGCAAGCTGAGCAAAGCATGGAGAGCAAGCCAGTAAGCAGCACTCTTTTATGATCTCTGGTTCAGTCTCTATGTTCAGGTTCCTGTTTGAGCTCCTGTCATGACGTCCTTCAGTGGTGGACTGTGATGTGGAAGTATAAGTGAAATAAACCCTCTCCCCCCTGAGTTGCTTTTCTTTTTTATTTCTTTTTTCCTTTTAATTTACTTTTTTACTTAATGACAATCTTTTTTCATTTTATATTCCAATCTCAGTTCCCCCTCCCTCCTCCATTTCCCCTACCTTCCTACTCCCACCCCACCCCTGTCCGCTCCTCAAAGAGGGTAAGGCCTCCCATGGGGAGTCAACAAAGTCTTGCACATCAAGTTGAGGTAAGACTAAAGCCCTCCCTCCTGTATCTAGGCTGAGCAAGGTATCCCTCCATAGGGAATGGTCTCCAAAATGTCAGTTCATGCACTAGGGATAAATCCTGGTATTACTGCCAGTGGCCCCACAAACTGCCCAAGCCTCACAACTGTCACCCATATTCAGATGGCCTGGTTCAGTCCTATGCAGGTTTCTCCATTGTTAGTCCAGAGTCAGTGAGCTCCCAGTAGCTCAGGTCAGCTGTCTCTGTGAGTTCTCCCATCATGATCTTGATGCCCCTTGCTCTTGCAATTCTTCCTCCATCTCTTTAACAGGAGTCCCAGGGTTCAGCCCAGCGCTTGGCTGTGGATCTCTGCATCTTCTTCCATCAGTTACTGGATGAAGGTTCTATGATGACGGTTAGGGTAGTCATGAATCTGATTAGAGGGGAAGGCCAGTTCAGGCACCCTCTCCATTATTACTTGCTTGGAGTCTTACATGGGGCCAGCCCTGTAAATTGGGAGCACGGGTAGAAGGGGAGGGGGAGGGGAGAGAAATGGAAAGGGAGAGGAGGAGGAGAACATGAGAGAAAAGGATGATTGAGTTGAAGGAGGGACAGAGAGGTAGAGAAAGGAAAGAGATATCTTGATAAAGAGGTTCATTATGAGGTTAAGGAAAAACCTGGCTCTATGGAAATTTCCTGAGTTGGTTTCCATTATGACATTTTATCACAGCAATTCAAAACCTTACTAAGATATTATGATTCCATTTATATGGAATATTTGAGATAAAGAAATCCATTAGTGGTTTACTAGTGTTCTTTCTGCTGTAAGGTGTTATGCACACCATAAGCAGAAAAAGTAAACATCAATCTTAGCCATCTGTGAACCCTATGAACTATGATAATGATGGACCTGACAAGATAGGCCCACTGATGCAAAGTTGCCATGAATGTTATGGGGGTAACGTTCTGATTGTATTTAAGGTCTGCTTCTTGAGATTAGGCTCCTATGTGGCACTGAAAATGGGGTCAAGCTTTTATGGTTAGATGTGTCATAGGCTATAGGGGAGGACCTACTGCTATTGTTCTGCTAACTGGAAATCGGTGACCCCTAATGACTTTTTGCTGCACCCATACATAGGTCAGCGCTCAGCATTCATCATAGAAGTTTCTTCTTGTGGTAGATGGCAATCAATGACATCTATAGCTGATCGAAACACAAAGAATAAGGGATTTCAGAGTGCTCAGCACTAGCAGGGTCATCTATACCACACACCTTTATCTCCACAACTCAGTGATCATTTGAAAAAAGGGTGAAAATATGCTAAGATCCAGCAATAATGGATAATGTCAAGGAAACTGTTATCCAGACATAACAAGACAGCTGCACATATAAACTCATAGCAATTGAGATAGCATGCATAAGACATGCACAATTTCAAGCCACACAAAACCCTAGCATGGAGGTTGGGGCAATGAGCAAAAATCTCACCTCACTTTTAGCATTTGATAGTTACTGGGAGAGGAAAAGTCAGTTCTTTTTTAATGGTATGACCCCTGGTAGGTTGATCACATTCCAGGACATGTCCCAGAGCTAAGAATAGTTAGGCAACATAAATTAGACACAGAGAGGGAGAGACAGAAAGACAGAAACAGAAAGAGGTAGAGACACACAGATGACAGAGACAGAGAGAATGGGCATGGAATTGGGTAGGTAAGGTGCTGAGAACTGGGGATTTAGGAAAAGATAATTGGAGGAGAGGGGTTGAGTATGATCAAAATACATTGTATGGAATTCTCAAAGAATTAATTAAAATGCTACTATGAGAAAAGAGAAGATGTTTTGTACCTTCCCATTAGGTAGATATATGGTTAAATTATTGTGAACATACATAGCCTTTCAGAATGCAAAGCTTACATAAGAGGAAAGTAGTTGTTTTGGTAAAAACCATGTAAGTTGCATTTTGCTTGGCTAACCAGAAACAAATGATACTTTAGCTGTTAACAGTACAATTGAAACCCATGATAAGCAGCAGAAAAATGACTATTGTTTAATTGGTGACAGCAAGAAAAAAAATGAACCAATTACTGATAAAGGCTTTTGTGTAGATTTATTCTTCTACAGTTAGAAAGTAGTTCAGCATCAAAGGTATCTTTTATTACTGAAAATAATTTCAAAGTAGAAGAATGTGGAAAATAAGATGAAACCATGTGAGACTTTCCAGATTTCAAAGATGGAGATAGGAAGTATTATATATGAATACTATAGCTAAATCACCATACACATAGCCATGTTGGGTATAGCTATTCTGTTCTGATAGATTATTTCCAAATAATTTACCATGCCCAAACCTAGAGAAAGTAAGCAAGCCCTTGGACTTGAAGGCAATATTAGAATCCATAAAGGCTAGGAAGACACTGATTACTCTTGATTTTTTCTCCCAATGTGTGTGATATATGGAGATAACACTTTTAAATTGCTTCAACTTAGTATATTTCAAATAAAGAAAAAAAAAGACCCTCCATCTACTGTTATCTGCCCATTTATATGAGAGGCATCAGGTGAGGCAGAAGAATAAATATAGGCAGAAGCCTATAGCTTCCCTCTTGTTCTTAGCCCTATCAGAGTTCTCCAAACATAGAGACCTTTTCCTACAAATTTGTACTTTTTAATTTTATTAACATCCATCTTTGAACCATCTTTACCATTAATTCATCACCCCAATACACCATCATCAGTTTCTTTGTCTTCCCTTATACTTAGCAGCAGATTATTTCTTTGTTCTCATTAATTTTTTCCATTAACTTTGTCCCATTACTTTCTATTTCACTGGATCTTGAACAAGGAAAAGGCATTCTTGAGCTGGCAGGGCCACACTTCTTAGCTTTGCCAAATTCCTGATGCCATTAATTAGTTTTCTTTCTTTCTTTCTTTCCTTCCTTCTTTCCTTCTTTTGTTCTTTCCTTTCTTTCTTTCTTTCCTTGTGTCTTTCTCTCTTTCTTCTTTTTCTTTCCTTTGTTTAAACAGGGACTTGAAGAAGCAGAGACAAATCCTAAAATAACAGACATTCCATTTTGAAAACTACAAGCATAGGTTTAGGGTATTTTGTTTTTTGAATATTTAATTTCTTAACTCTATGCAGCCTAAGCTAAAACTCCAAATAGTTATGTATCTTATCAATTCACTGGGACATTAGGTAGTTTAGGGGTATCCTAAAGGATCCTAATAAGGGAAGATTGAATTTACATTGTTCCTTGAATAATTCCTTTATTTACCCATCAAATTCTGTCTTCTTTAGATGCTGCAAATAAATGCATTAATAAATATAAGCTACTAGAAACTATTCCAATTTGGAGTCTATAAAATTGACTTGAACCTAAAATCTAAATCATATTCACAGAGGTATTTTCTGTATTCATTTATTATTTTTGCAGCAAATGTGTAGACATTTAGGCTAGATAAAATCAAGCAGATAAATCTTCATAATACTTGAAAAAAGCGTAAGAAAGTAATACAAAATTGAAGGCTCGTAGAAAAGTTTGATCTTCAGGAAGTGATAGTGACTAATACTTCTAATTCTTTTGGAGGATCCAGGCAAAGTGTTGCGTTGGGTTCCCACTGTTAAGTATTGCATGATAGGATGCAACCATATTAGAGTTTCTATTAGAGTGCTCTTTGACATGTCTGGGTTTTGCTTTGGTTGAATAGTCCTTGACCCCCTGGCATCTAAGGCCTGGTTCCAGATGTGGTGATTCGTAAAATAAACCAGTGCTCCTCCTTAAATTAAGTATGGTCAGTTTGAGAGTGTCTCTGAAGACCTATTTTGCAGCTTAAACCTATTACCTCAGCTACAGTGGCTAAAACCTTTTCAAAAACACATCATCTGAATGTGTCCTGGTTTTAAGTACATTTGATCCGATCATTTCCATAAGTACGGAATAGGGAAAGTGCCCAAATGTACTTATTTGGGCTAATAAAATGGTTTGGAAAGAGACTGCTTGCAGCAATGCAAGTAACATTGAATTAAATAAGGAAGAGGCTGACATTTAGGCAGTCTTGACTTCTCTACTTTCTGGCTTTAAGAACATCTCCAAGGCTTTGTTTTCTTTTAACTGAAAAATGAGGTCAGTGGTTTCCAATGTTTGGGGGTTCATGAACTTTGAGAAAGTTTATGAGAGGTATGAAGTCTTGCTAGTAAAAAAAAATACCATAAAGAATCCCACACATGTTCACAATGCAATGCACACAAATTTTGTACAGTTCAAGAGTTTTTCTTTTAAGAGAAAGAACCATTGTTTCAAAATGAATCAAATATGAATGCTACTTCCCTGGTGATCAGGGTTTTTTTTTCCACTTTTATCACTGCCCCACCCCTGCATTAACCTAGATTTGAAAATATCAGCAACACCCTGAGTATGCACTTCACCGCTGACAGTAAAGGAAACACCAAGGAAAACAAGGGAGAAGAGAAATCATTTCTCAAAATAATTTCCTCTGAGCTCACTCTGATTAACTATGCTCTACTGGGCAAGGGTTGTAACTGCCTGCCACTTTCATCACCTGTAAAATGAGGAAGTCATGCAGATGTGCCATTTGTAATCATTTAGTGGATCGCTATCTGAAAACCTTTTGCTGCTGGGCCCTTCCTGTCAGATCTCCCTTCCCATTAGCAGGCTGGCCAAAGTGACAGGGCTTATGAATCTAGTAGCTGGTTTACATTTTTTTTTGCTCTGAATCCTTTTGGGAATCTGATGGAAATTATAAAACTTTTCCCAGAAGAAAAAACAAAGGATATATGAGTGTGTAAGAAAAATTTTTCAAAAGTATCATGGGTTCAGGGACCTTCTAAAGTCCAGTCATTCACAGTCCACTAGTGAAAGCTCAGAGGAAGGGAGATGCCTACAAGTCCTTCTGCTGTCAACACTCCAGCGCATCTTGTCCAGGGCAAAAATTCATGGCAAATACCTCCTCCCTACATCCCTTCCCATTTTTCTCCAACCTTTGTTTCTTAACGACTGTCATGAACCTTTCAGTGTAGATTTAGCTGATAAACATACACTGAGGCAGGAATCTGAAGTTCTGCATTTTCCCTTCAGAACGTCGTGTTCAAAAAGGACACAGATGAAGAAAAGTCCAAGGGAAAAACCAGACTTGAAATGATGGCTTTCCATCCTACCAGCAGGTATGTGATTCGACTCAACCTGGGGGCAGGTGTACCTGACATTTGCGTTGAGTATTGTGTTATGTGAAGTAAGTGACATTCTGTCTATAGATAGAGGTATTTCTTAACGTGGTGTTTTTCACGTGTACGCGAACATGGGTTCTACAAAATGACTTCTGTGGGCTTTTAGCTGAATTGTCTATCAACAAAAGTCTAATACAGTGAAAATTCTCATTAACTTGTGTTGGCAACGATTTTGGCTTGAGGATAAGACCCAAACACTCCCTTTTCAACATTCCCTTGAGAACTATTTATGATTGGGAAATGTAATGCTCATTTGCATGAAAATAGTAATTATTTTAGTGTAAGCACTTCAAGATATTTTGACAACAACAATTTATTAGGTTTTCTTAGACCCCAGGCGTTCCATAACACATGATGGTGTCATTGGTTCTTGTTTTAGACACTGTTTCAGGCCATTTGTCTTCCCCTTTATTTTATGAAGTAAGAATGAAAATTAATCAATCAAGCATGATTTCACTGGTTTTGTCAATGACAATAAACTGGAATAAATTAGCATTTGGTGTAAAGATTGAGTGAAGTCCTGACTTAATGTGTATTGCTTGATGTGGGCAGAGCTATATCAAGGATCCTAATGCCTTAGACACATGGAAAATGGCAAAATCGTCTCCAGGTTAGGCTCAGGGAAATGGCAAAGCCTGGTCCAGGTGAGAACACTGATAGTGTGTGTGGAAAATGCGCATTGTAGCTTTCTGCCCTTAGATGTTTATGGCCTGAAGACTACAGAGTCTATTTTTATGCAGATTAGTTAAACTCCCCTTCTTGTTCAGAGGTGTACCATAAGCCTTGCCTCTTTGCTCAGCTGTCTGCAATGAGCCCACCTCCCTGCTCAATTGTGTGCAAGAACCACCCTGAGTTTATAGGGTGCTGCGGCATTTGCATCCAAGAACACAGACCACCCTGTCCTAGCTTTTCTGTGTGTCTTTTCTTCATTCCTCCACTGACCCAGTCAGGTCTGTCCCTGGAGTCTTGCTGGATGTGGCAATTTTGGATTTGGCCACTGGCCCATGTGTCCTAGACAGAAACGGCTCTCTACATATTCCACTTCACTCTCTGCGTTTAGAAAAACGCTAGGAGTCGCGACTTGCTTTCCTACCATCTTTAATAGTCATTTTAGAGACATGCGGCCAAGAAAAACCAAACCATGCATTCATCAAAATTGAAATATATTTCAAGGAAGGAGTTGAAGAGTTGGTTTGCTCTGTAATTTCTTGAAACTGATATAAGAGTTAGCTTGCGGCATCTTTAGGGCTGTGTAAGAGGTTCCATGAATGTGGAAAACTACCCATCATCCACCAATACCACCATAACGTTATAAACTCCAGTCTCTGGAGATTTCTCTTTGAGGTCTTTGAATCTCCTGAATCAGAATTTCTAAGTTTTTATTGTCTGCTTCTTTATAGCAATTAATAGAATCAAATATCAGCTATACTTTCCTAATAGATCACCCTATAGCTGCAAGATTTGCAATGATAGTTTCTGGCTTTAAATTACCTTAAGATCAAACCTCCAAAATAGTGTTCAGTGTTCTCAGAGTAGTAGTTTGGGGGAAATTGCTTATCATTTATGAGCACGTTTGAAAACTATACTGTAGAAACAAAATACTACCTAAGTATAAAAATAAGACATAGGCTATTTTTATGTGTAAAATAAGATTGTGATACCACATTATGGTGCCTGACACTTAGGCCATTAAATAAATACCTTCTTGTCCAGGTGAAAACCGCATTTTTACTTAAACAAGGAATGATTATAACTGTTTAGCTAACTAGTAGTGATTTTCTCTCACACAAAATGATTTAGATATTTTAAGCGTTTTTCTTGAGCTAATTATAGCACCCTGATGTGCAATTGATGATGAGCATGTGTTAGTTCTTTGCTCTGGTATAAGAAAGCAGAATGTCCTCTGAATATTTCAAAGTGCTAAACACACACTAGTCATAATTCAATTACAATTTAACAAATTAAATTCGTAAAAATCTGGGGAGTGGGGGGATTTCTGGTATTTAAATTATAGGCCTGGTAGTATAAATATATTTCACCAACTAAGTTAAGCATACTCTGTACTATGTCTTATAATATTTATAAATATCATGACAAAGAAGCGAAGCTGAAACAATAGTTTTAGAATCATGAGGCAGAGGTTAGGACATAATGAAACAGTCATTAAAAAGAAATATTGTATCTTCCAACTGATAATAAAAGCTCAAATTTATTTTATTTCCAGCTTAACATATTTTCTATTTCAGAATTACAGTATAAACAAAGAATGAAAGAGTGAACCATGTGTGTTTGCTTCATTTGCATAGGCCAGACTCATTTTTTAAAGGAGAACTAGGTGAATCAATGTGCCTTTTATATGTAACGATAGAGACATATAGACCGGTATTCAAGTACATATGATGTTTGACTTTTTTCTGTAACTATGATAAAAGACTGAAGACAGACAATGCAAATATAGGTAAATCACCAATTTGGTAGATGGTGTGGCTTTGCTTTATTGTAGTGAGGACATTGCAGTATTAAAGAAACTCAAGTTCTGGGCTCAGATTTATCAATAGTTTACCCAGAGACTTGAACCATGTTCTTTTTCTTTTACTTTCTTCATCTTTAAAATGAATTTTAGACAAAGCCATCACTTGGTTTTTATATGCTATTATTTGACCAGTTTGGAATGAAATTTAAGAGATTCCTGTAGGGGCATTCTTTTGCTTCTTAACAGACTAAAATTCCTTGAGTTAAGTAGAAAAGATAAATATAATCTAATCCAGGAAATTTCACCAGTGGGTATTTTGTTTCAAAATCCATGAAGATTAGCTTGTATGTATTCTGACCAACAGGCTGAAAACTCAAAAGTCATGCTCCACATAAGGAAACAGATATCCCTGTGTTCAAAATTTAATGGAGGAAATTATATTGAGAGACTCTACTCCAAAGCAGCATGAATTAGGAATTTTGAAAAAACTTGGCCTTGTTTTTTTTTTTTTTTGAAACAGTTCATCTCTAGTACAGACCCAGTTTTGCCACAAATTTGTGGTGATCATCCTGCCCTGGCCTGCCAAGACCTGAGATTAGAGGCATGCATTACTATACCCTGCCATTCTTAAAAACCCCACCCAAACCCTACTCTTATTGGAAGACTGGCCCAGCTTCCATACTGAAATCCCATCCTTAAAAAAAAAAGTAGCCCTTCTGAATGCCTGAATTCCTCCAAAATTTTACAGAATTAGATATGACATTCCCAGGTATTTATCACATTTATGTTGTTTTATATGAACGAAAATTACAAAATAATCTTATCTGTTTTACTAGATTGCAGAAAGCTGCAGGAGTTGGTACCCTTTCCTTTACCATCATCTACCTCCCATTCTTTGTTCCACATTTTGTCCTCCCCAGCTCTCTTTGATCTACTGTTTTACACATAGTAGGTATTCAGTAGATCTAAAATAGAAGTAAGCCTATGTGAGGGTTAAGGTCACCACACTAAATGACTGTGGAAAATCAACTTGAAATAAACAAGAAAAGCATTATTCTTATGTTACCCCAGGTCTCAGAGTACAAAATAAAAAAAGGCAAAGCAGGGCTAATATATTTCTGTCTACTGTACCCATATCTTGTTCAATGCAGATTTGGATTACTTTAATTATCCCTATAATTTTTGGAACTTGAGACCATCGGCATTATAACTAGTCTTGGACAAATCAGTTTTCCCATTGGTCTGTCTCTAGGCTTCCCTTATATCCCCTTCCTACTACAAATTTCTTTCTAGTTTTGATCAACATCCTCCACCAAGATTTTTCAAATAAGACTAATTTTTTGAGCTTAGAATTTTGCAATCAAGATTTCAGAAATATTTACTTCTAGAAGTTTACTTCTAGTCCCTCAAGCAGAGTAAAAGAGTGTTTTTAGGCAGAGGGCCTTCAAGCATCCCTATAGTACACCTTTCGGGTTATGTTTTAGCCTGAGGCTGGACTTGAACTAACATTCATTTCTTCCATGGCTTATGTGAAAAGTTCCTAGATTCTGAAGTGGAGTTATTATTCGAGGTTTTCGGGTTTCCTCCTGTTCTTCTTCCCGTATCTGGTGGAGAAAATATTTGGTGCTTCATATAGTGTCACACAGGGCTCAGTGATACCTGGGTTCAGTAGTTCCTTGGGACATCATCCTCAATAGCCTGGGGATATCAGCATATTTTACAGAAAAACAGCCCCATTTGACCTAAAGTTCTCTAATCAGAAGGAGGAAATAGAGGCCTACCTATACTTCCTGATCACAGGGACCCTGAAGAAAACAGTGGGTGGACAAGAACAGTAAGGGGTATTATTGTTCTAAATACCTATAAGGAATGGAGTATTCACTTCGTTGTCAATATGTCACAGGTTTGTAAATTCACGAATGCCCTAAGCAGGGACCATTCTCTCAGTGCCCTTTACTATAGGAATCTACTGTATATTTAGAGAAATGTCCATTTAGGTACTGAAACACAAATGTAGAGCTGTGAGAAAGGATCAAACTGAAGACTGCAGTAGTCTAATATCCACGGAAGGGGCCAGAGAGCACCCAGCTTCTGCAAATGACACAATAAACAGTTTCTGTGTTATCACAGACTCAAAGCTCAGTGCAACCACAAAACTGGAAGACAATGCACTATGGCCCTATAAATAGAAAGGATCGTTTTTTTTTCTGCTAAATGTGAAGCTTTGCAAGCGCTATATACAACCTGTTGCATAGCCTTGCATCATTAATGAGAGAGTGAGAGAAATGGAAAAAGAGGAGAGAGAGAGAGAGAGAGAGGGAGAGAGGAGAGAGAGAGAGAGAGAGAGAGAGAGAGAGAGAGAGAGAGCTGCTCATGCACTGGAAAACGGAAATGTTCAGTGTGATAAGAACAGCTTTCATATTTCACTCTGACATCTCACTACCATATTTTCCAACATGGTAGTCGCTTGGTAATTCTGAAAATTTTATCTGCCCCTTTTCCTTTCGCCTTCATCATTTTTCTTTTCTCTCTCTCTATCTCTGTCTCTCTCTCTGTCTCTCTCTCTCTGTCTCTGTCTCTCTTCCTCTCTCCCTCTCTCTTTCATTACTTTTTGGGGGAGTGAATAAGAATTAGATTGGTTGTTTTCAGAAAAAGGAGCTGTATCGATGCACAGATCAGTAGCATCCTTGTTGGAGTGGCTGTCACAAGAATTCTTTGGAGACTTCTGAAGAAAAAGACAGAAACTGAAACGGTAGGCTAAAATTGTTGATGCATAATTATCTCTCCTATGTGCCTTTCACCATTGGTATATAGAATTGGACTGTTGGCATCAGGTTCTAACTAATCTGTCAGATCTAAATAGTTACAAATATAATGAACTTGAACCATCCATAAAGGTCATTTCCTTGGAGTTTGTACAAGCAAAAATAATCAAATTGTTGTCTGCTTCAGGTGGAAGGAGGACTATTACCTTGAACTTGGCAAAATGTAAGTTTTAAATGGAATGTTTCTTTTTATAATAGTGCATTTAGCTGAACTGATACCAGACAAAATAGGAAGGTGAATATTTGTAATTTAGCCTAGCTTGCATTAAGAAAGATTACTGGGTGATTTTTATCTACACTTTGCTATAATACTTTAGGGATGATATTTCTTAAACTGTTGAATGACTAGAATAGTTGACTCATTGTCCCTTTCAAAATGTTTTAGAAAATGAGAACTGTAGTGTCTCAAGACTTTAACCAGCATGAATTCATTTTCCTCTCTGTCTGAATTACATATTTTTATTATAAAAGTGAATTGTAGTTAATAGAAACTATAGAGAGATTCTACTAAGAAAAAAGCAGCCTGGCAGATACAGCATGCTTATAATGTGAGAGGAGGAAAATAAGATAAACAGGCACAGCCTTTCTGATTCTCTTAGATAAGCTATGTTTATCAGAGCAAACAATCAGTACAATAAAAAACAATGGAGGGTATGCTGTGAAGTTTAATTCACATTTCTGATCACTGTAATTGACTTACTTTCTACAAAATGTAAGGGGAATTGTTTTAACTTTTGTGTTCACTTTGCTTGTTTGGAAGTATTAAGAAATATGCCTTTTACCTTCAAACAAACACAAAGCTATTATTGGCATGTAACTGCTAGGAGCTATTTTTAGAGATTAAAAGAAAGGAAAAGGTGGACTTATATGTGAGGTAAGGGCAGGGATGAAGAGGGATGTGGAACATGACCGAGGATTAGATCGCAAGGAAGTGTCCTCTTGCTTTGCTGTCAAGAACCATGTCCTTGGATGTGCTTTTATCCTGGGGTAATTTTCCAATAAATAATAAAAGAAAGTTAGAATTTTATTGAAAAAGAATAAATGGCTATTTCAGAGAGCGTTGGCCATTCAGCAAGGAGTATTTCTTTCCTCTGGCTGTTGTAAAATTGAGGTATGCAAGAAATACATTAATCTTATAGGATGAATTGAATTTATTTAGCCTAAGCAGACAATATGCTAGCCACATTGCCAAATATTTTGTAAAAAGCCATCCTTCAAGAAGTCTGTTTGATTGCAGAAAATTTGTTTTGTTTTTGGGAATGCATGCCTTTGCCTTTTTTTGCCTAGACGTTTGCAGTAATCTTATTGTGGTGAATGCATCTATCACAACCACTCTGACTGGGACTGTGGAATACAGTGCTGGGTATTGTGAGGGCAGAAAGAAAACCTTTAGGAAACGTAAAATGGGACATCACCTGTCCCAAAATGCTCACTGAATTCCACCAGAAGACTTTTAGGAATGAAAAGACTTCGTGCCCTTTTCTGCTAAGTAGCTGAGATGCATAGGAGAAAAGAATGTGTTTATTCTCTTCTGTTGTAGGACTGTCTCCTTTCATATCCCAGATTACTAAAAGCAGAAATAGAATTGAACTCCTTTCTATGACTGCTACCCAGTCCTGAGAAATGGAGTACAGAGAGTCACATTTCCCTTGCCTATTAAAATGAATTTCCTTTTAAGGCTTATCTCTCAAAAATCAGCCTCCTAGAAAAGAGAATAAAAAATTCATCGGACTGTTATCCTGCCCATTTGTGGGAATGAGTGGTACTTCTTCGCGGTTTTGAGAAGTAAGATAGCTTATGTTTTACAAGTGGAAAAAGCTGAGGCTCAAAAGATTGAAGTGACTAGGCCAAGTACTTCTTTACTTTAACAGAGAAAAGGCTAAATTCTAGGTCTCTCAGCAGCTCATCTAGTGCTCATTTTACTTCTTCCTGCTGCCTAACAAGGCTCATGGATTAAGATTCATGCATTATTCATTTGGAAATGTTAAAAGATGTCATTTTGAAATCACTCAAGAACCTCTCAATATCGTGATGCACTTCAGGCTTCCCGCAAGGGCGCCGGTGGTGTAACAGACTGATTTTCTTGGCTTTACCACTATTTCCTTGTAAAATAGGAAAGAACTATTCCTAATGTGTCTATATACAGAATAGTAACAAAAAGAAAATTGATACTAAGTGCTTTTAGAAAACAATAAAGCATATGTGATCATATATGTATGTGTTATATCTAGTGTCCAGGAAATTATGTTGTCAATACAGAAGGGAAAGCAAGCATTCAGGAAATTTTGAGATAAAGACATTTCAGATTTGGGGAGGTAGTGGAGATTTCAGTGTATCTGGCTGGCTAAGGCAAGAGTGTGTGTGAGAAGGTTTAATAATTAGAGTGAATTAGGGAGTGAATTCTAGTAAAAGAGGACATTTTAGCTAGCTGCTTGATTGTTATTAGCATTGATCATATACCCAGGAACCATTTGGGATTTAAAATCTGAAGTAAGCTTTGTTAGTATAGTCTTGTAAGTCAAGTGAAAGAGGGCAGTGTACTTCTTTGCGAGAGTTTTCATGCACACCACAGCTACATTTGCATTAGCCAAAAACTAAGATGCAAATAGAGTGTCCCGAAATAGGAGTGTAAGCTATTAACCAGTATCATGTCTGTACAGACTCTAGAAACCTTGAGCTAGATAAGGAATTTCACTAACTTGCATTATTCAATAAGGATGTTTAAGTTGATTTATTGTCTCAGTCAGGTGTGGGTTACATATAAGCACTCTCTATTCTCAGAGCAGAAACATGGTCTTCAAATTCAAGGTCAGATTGCATCTTGAACCCCAGCTACTTTCTTGTTCTGAACAAAGAATATACATCAACTTCTACCACCATGTAAAAGAAAAAAACATTCATTCATTTCTGTTTTGTACTTTTATAAGATTTTAAAAGTATTATTTTTTCATACAATAGGAACATGATAAAATCATATTCTTTCCCCTCCCCAACTCTTGTTCCTGCCCACCTCCCTACCCACCCAACTCATTTCCTATTTTCTGACAACGCATTTGCTTCTTCAAAAGACTTTTGTTCAGTGTATAATACTTATGGGAAACAATATCAGAATTCAGTAACTGATGGGTGGTTTTAATATAATCATAACTACAAACTTACCTAAAATTATTTTATGTTTAATTTGACAGATGAGATCCAAATGGTTTTTAAAAGCTGATGGTGGTTCACTGTGAGATAATTCTTATAAGTAAGTGATTTATTTTTTACATTACAAAATAATTCTTATTGAAAGACAACAACAATGACAATAGTTTACTACTTAGCGCATTTTCTCTTTTGTTACGTGATACTAGGTGACTTATAAGGTAATATTTTCCTAGACATCTAGTCTCTTTGAAAGGCTGGGCTAAGCAGTATGCTCAAAAAATGAACAGTGTGGGAAGAATACACTTAGATGTGATTTTACAATTAAATATTGTTACTACCAAATTTTATTAAGAGAAGAAAATGTTGATAGAGGGAAGTTTTCAAACTTCTACTTTATTTTAATCTGTATCTGTCTGCATCCCTTTAATTCTTATATCAAGGGTCTTATTTATTTAATATTGTAAAATCATTTATTTGGATTTCCTTTATGTTTATCTGTGATGATAGTACCTTAATTCTACATTCTCAAGTATACTTTGAGTTGGAGTTTTTTGTTTCACCCATTTTATCTTTTTAACCCAGAAATATTCTGATTTCAAAGGCACCATAGATTTCTCTTTCTTCCAATGTACAGGAAGATAAATCTAAGAGAGGCATATTTTTTCAACATGCCATAGGATTCTGTACAATAAAAACTTCAATCACTTTGTCTAGTACCAGCTTCTTTGAGGAAGAGCTACTTAGAGAAGAAATGACTAGTTTTCTTCTAGCAGTAGGTACCGCCCACATCAAGGCATCTGATACAGCAATGCCTTCTTCTCTCAAATACTATCACCTCTAAACTGTCACAAAACTGAAAAGAAAAATCTACCTAGATAAAGCAGTATAAATACGACAGTATAGTTTTGAAGTGGAAAGTCTAGGTAAGTAATGTAGGACTGGAATCAATAGTATTCTGAGTGCATCTCATACTTTGGGTTTGGAGCTCCTCTGCTTGTCTCTGGCCACCTGGTAAAAGGTCCTTTTGGTCATAGGAAGTAGTAGAAACACCCCTCAGCATAAACTCAAAGAAGACACTTATGAATCTGCAGAGGGAACTAAATTGTTTTTCAGAATACAATTAGACATGATCGTAGCTGATGTAGAATTCTTAGTAGTTCTAAATTTCAGTTGTGAAAAGTTTCACATTTAAAAATACCTCTGTGTCTGTTATAGTCTTAGCTAGAGAAAAATCACTGAGGAAATTTAAAATTGCCTGACTTTGGGGAATCATTAAATTGGAAAATTCTGTGACATAGTCCAATCGGCAAGAGATATTAAATTTGATTACCTTAGGTTATAAGTTACTCTCTGACTGGGATGTGGGCCAGCCACCGATGGCTACAGTAAAACCACAGGCTAAGTGAATACCTGAATATGTGCATGCTGGCTTCTCCCAAATGCTGTGGCACCACCATTTTGCAAGATGGCTTGGATATGCTGAATATAGATGAAACCTTTCTTCCATCTTTTCATTTAGTGATATTTATTTGTAGACATGAGTAGGAACTTGAAGCTATTTTCACACAAATTCAATGCTAAACTATTCTAGTACTGTGTGATACTACCTTGACAATTTAAAGTCTAGTATTAACAACTGCATGCATTAGCTCATTTTTCATGTTTGGCCAAAGGATAGGAAATGCTAGGGTTTTTTTTGAGTATTTTTTGAGTTTTTAAAATTTATTAAATTTTTAAAAAATACCAATCCAAGTTCCCACTCCCTCCCCTCCTCCTATTCCCTCCACACACCCTCCCACCCCACCCCCATTCAATCCTTAGAGAAGGCAAGGCACATTGCTTTGTGGAAGGTCCAAAGCCCTCCCTACTGTCAACCACATTCAGAGGGACTAGTTTGGTCTTAAGCTTGTTCCTTCCCAGCCCGGGTGGAGTTGGTGAGCTCCCATTAGCTCAGGTAGACTGTTTCAGTGGGTGAACCCATCATGGTCTTGACCTCTTTGCTCATATTCTCACTCCTCCCACTCTTCAACTGGACTTTGGCAGCTCAGTGCTCCAATGCAGGTCTCTGCCTCTGTTTCCATCAGTTGCTGGATGAAGGTTCTATGCTGATATTTAAGATATTCATCAGTCTGACTACAGGGCAAGTCAAGATCGGGTCCCCTCTCTATTGCTTAAGGTCTTAGCTGGGGCCATCCTTGTGGATTCCTGGAAATTTCTCTAGAGCCTGGTTTCTGTTAACTCAATAATGGCTCCCTCAATCAAGATTTCTCAGGAAATGCTGTTTTTAAGAAGTGGTGATTAGTTTGTTATTTTTTTCTGTAAAACCTCAGTGCATTAGTTAAATTTATTTTATTTCCATATACATAAGTTGGTTATCAACATAAAATTTTAATTACACACAGTATTTTCATTGGTGTGAAATTAAAATTGCATCTAAAAAGTGTTCAGAAATTAAATTAGGTGTGACTTGATCTATCTCAATTCTAACTGGACTAATTTTGTGGTGTTTATGAAGAATCCTCAGTCTTTGCTCATTGTCTCTTCCCTTAGCTCTAGGTGCTCAGTCTGCTTCCTTTAACAAAGGGAGAACATTGGGAGCATTGCCAAAGTCACTTACGGTTTTAGACGCATCTCTGAGTTCCCAGCTCATAATGATTCTGGATCCTGGTTTACACTATTTCCAGGCTTTGATAATTTTCATAAAAAATGTAACTCCTTACTAACATATTCTCCTAATAACAATTTTAAGTTAAATAATTAAATTTAAGCATCTACCCAGAATCTGGATTTGGCAGGCCATTGGAGTCTGTCTACTACTGGTCCTAAATTTTATCTTGAATTCTCCATCGTCAAAACCTGTTCTGACCCTTCCTTATTGTGCAGTGCAATGCACTAAAGCACTGAGAAAGCTTAACTGCAGTCTTACACCCAGTTATTTTCCTTCATTTTAGAAATGAAGAAATTTATGCTAAAGAAGTAAAACAACTTGCTCAAATTATAGCAATTATCCTCGTTCTGTTGACATTTCTGAAAAAAATCACCTTATTAAAGTATGATTAACATTTGAAAATTGTGTGCATTTTGATTTCAAGCCACGATCTTTAACAGGTTATAGTTCTTTTCATTACTCTGTTGTCTTCACATATGAAAATAGCCCAGATTTGCTATCTTGCTTGGCCTTTTCACTTGAGGATCAAGAATATTTATAATAGAGAGAGTCCAAATGTATAAACAATTTCCAAGGAGTTGATTCAGGCTAAGTGAACTTCAGAAGGCTTGATGCCACATATATAAAGGGAACCAAGGGAAAAAATGGGGATTATCAGAAGCATTATTTAAATTTTTTCAATCAAACTTGATGGTGTATTTCTATTTCCTGGGTTAAATGAGTAACAAAAGGAGTCATATAAGATAAACTCTTATCCCAATGAAGCATATTTGAATGGTGAAAATAAGATATACATATGGTAATACAAGTGTGATTTATGACACCTTTTGCCATAAACAGAGTCAATACACTGCTTTTTAAATTTTTAATATATTTTTTATTTTTTTGAAATTACTGTCTTCAATGAAGCTGGTATGATGTGAAAAGTAGACTATGTCAGGGACCTTAGAAACTTTCATAATGCTTACCTTGGCTTTAAGAGCAAAGGTCCTATGTTATAGTTATAAGATTCTGTGAGACATTAGACAAAATATGTGGTTATATATGTAAGTTAATACTACCACAAGGAAAAGGCTTTAAAAAAAACCTCTATCCCTAAATAGAGCTTAGGGACCAATTTTAATTTTGTATGTACTTGTTTTATGACCTCTCATTAAACTCTATGCATTATGATGCTTAAGAGTTGGAGGGAAAGCAGGATCCTCCATGAAGAAAACCATTGTGAATCAAAAACCATGAAAGGAGACAATAGAGCAAATTTTTGTGCCTGTAAGTTGTTGCATTTACGATAAGGATGTGAGTTGCCTATTTCAGGCTCATAGTATGGTCTATGAATATATTAGACAAAGAAATAACTGGACTCTAACTGCTACACTTTAGGAGCTCTTTGTTGTAGCCATTTTGTCAGTTCTGAGCTCAGAGGTAAACACAATACTACACAATACAAGAACAAGGTTTTAGATATTCTCCTCTCAGTGTAAATTAGTCTGAGTCATTTTCTCTTGCTCACATTATATGTAATCACATGTTGACATTTCCTACCTAAGAAGAAATAGAGGGAGAACCTTGAGAAATCAATTTCTGGACACCTGTTATAAATCATAACCAACCATTGCTGGAGTTTTAAGACATGCTCCTTTGTGGCTAACTAGGGGGATAAAAGTGGATAAAAAACTCAGCTTCCTCATTTCTCAGTCTTCAAAAACAGTGTGAGTGAGAGCACATCTCTTTTGCAAATGGAGATCACTGTACCGAAATGATCAGACACTGCCAAACTGGTCAGAGCTCCTCTGAACAGTTTCCAAAATACCATGTTATTGCATTGCAATCGCACCTGGAAAATTGAGCCTCACCTGCCTTTTCCTTGTCATATTCTCTTCAGCACACAGAAGCAGTATACTTGGTTAAGCTTGCAGCTTGAAATGTTCATGCACAGCAAAATGGTTACAAAATCTGCAGCTGAATAAATGGAAAAGAGTAACATGAGGATTATGGATCAGTGAAATCACTGCCTTTGGACATGCGTTGTGACTGCTTTACTACCTTAAAATTTATTGTGGGTGTGGATCCTAAATCTGTGACAATCTTCTATAGGTCTTCACTTTTGATCTACTCAATTTAGAAATTGATTTTGCATGTTTCTTGTGACTGTCAGGTTATTGCTGTGAGGCAATATGTTTTGCTGGACAGGCTATAAGTTTTGCATGAGATCTAATGTACTGACTAAGTTTGTAAACGATGTATTATTCATTTTACGACTACCTCTTCTTTCTTGGTTAGTCATTTAGCAGATTGTAGTATTAGAAAAGCAGTCAAGGAGTCTCATTTCCAGTTCCGAATGCCAATGAAAATGGATAAACTAATGTAAAGAACGTGCATACATTTGTGTTCCTCTATGGGGGTGGTGAGGATAGGGAGTTGATGAGAAGAACACATAACTGTTTGTTCTGCACATCAGAAGGAATAGCAGTGTCCAGGATATTGAAGAAAGTGAAGGGACACTGAGTTTTAGACACATGTATGTGGTTGTCTAATTTACAGGACTAATATATCTTAATAATGCAAACCCTACCTTCAAATGATGTGATGAATATCTACACACAGATTAATGTAGAAATAATAGTGGAAACTATGATATGAAAAAAAGAGAATGGGTTTTTGCATTAAAACAAGTTCCAGACCTGGCTCTGTCATTAACCTATTGGTTTAGTAAAGGGTGATTCCTTTATGATAACTGCTTCAGTTATCTTTTTTAAAAAGTTAATCACAATAATAATTTTCCAAGTTAGTGTCACCATCAGTCATATCAATGTAAACATCATGATATCCCAAATGCTTCCTATATATGAACTTTCATTTGTAACATTTTCCTTGGATACAAGGCATTGGAGCTGTCTATAATCTATCTTCCCAGGGAAATATGCCTAAATCTATAATTATTTTCATCAGGTTTTAAAGTAATTCTGTTGAAAAAATACCTGCATACTCTCTGTGAAGATCATGGAGATTGCTGATGATTTTTTATTGCTCATCCTCTTTGGGGGATCTTTTAGTCTACATTTTTATATTCTTCCAAAGACAAAAGATTTTTGGCTTCTCACTGTATAGTCCAGGCTGGCCTCAAACTTCTGATCCTCCTGCCTCTATCTCTGGAGTTTTAAATTCCATTTCTGTGTCACCACATCAAGCCCAACAAAATAATCAAAACAAACCTATAATCATTTTTATTGTCATGACTATTCTTCCTTAGTTTTTCTGAAGCATTTATTGAGACTCTCATGTGTTTCTAGAATCCTGGTTTATAAGTGACAGAGGCAAAATAAAGGATTGACAGTGTTCATTGAGCACCTGTTGATGTTAAGCCCCGTCTCACTGAATTTTACTTGAGAGATTCATGTAATCTTAGTGACACATCCTAAAAGTAGGCATCATTTATTCTATTAACTCTCTAAGATGAAGAAAGTGAGACTATGAGGCCACTGACATGGGGAGAATAAAACAGGAAGGGTAATTGCTTTGAAATTCTATGAGAGAAAGTTTTAACTCATGTATTTAATAGAAAGAACTTGCAGTATACATAAGATGTTAAAAGGACAAACTGAGGCTCATTGCTTAGGTGGGGACTATCTTATTGTTTGCTTTCCTGCTATCTTTTATGCCCTCTCCTCCGAATTGTAAGAGCTTTCCCCAGCACGTATGGAACAATATTATGGCTGTCTTGTCCTAATTCTAGCCCAGGCAATGTTGTCTCCCTCTGTGTTCTTTTATTTCACTTCTTATACCAAATAAGATACACCTCTTTATATTTTATCCACTTGACTTTCTAAGTATGATTTTGTACATGACCTTTATTGTAGCTGAAAGTATGATGTCTAGCCAGTCAGTGGTGGTGCACACCTTTAATTCCAGCACTTGGAAGGTAAAGGCAGGCCAATCTATGTGAGTTCTAGGCTAGTCTGGTCTACAGGACAGACAGGGCATTTACACTGAGAAATCCTGTCTCTTAAAAATAACAACAAAATATAATGTCTAATAAATTCTTTATTAGGAGATTCTTAGAAACATAGACTACTAGATTCTTAGAAACACAGTGCCTATAAGGACTGGATGTATAATAGGATATTTCAGATAAATTGGCATGACAGAGCAGGGGTTCACCAGATAAACTGGAATGCAGGATGATGGGGGTGTAGTCATTGGTGTCCATACTTGCCCTACATAGAAGCAACCTACAATCATGAGCAGGGCAAATGCGAGGCAGCTTTGTGAAGAAATCTGATTTTCATCAACAGCTATGCTCACAACCAGTGGCCAGCTGAGTCTCCTCCATGTGTGTCACTAGGAAGTGAGACAACTGCAGTGAGGAGAACCTCTCAGAAGACTGCTGACCAAGGAAAAGAAAGCGGCTTCCCTCCAATCATGCTGTGAGTTTGACTAGAGACTGTGGGATTTTTCTAGGATAACTCATCAAAATTGAGAGCACCTTGTGACCAGGGAGTGACTTGTGAAGCCTGCCAGTGGCATTCCTATCTTCTCTCACTCTTTTCAAAGGCTGCCAGGTCAAACTGGATGTCAGATGGTAAAAGGACCGCTATACACTCTACCTTGCAACCACTAAGGGCTAGATGTAACTATCTGTTCATTCCCTTTTGGCTCTGGTAGTCCATTTTAGTATCTCATTATGCATAGCTGCTAAAAGTTTCTAGTCCTCCAAGCTACACTTGATCACTATTTTATGTATGTCTTGTTTTGTTTTCAGGCATGAATGAATTAATCAGCCCTATTATCACGGCATCTGCAAGAGACCTGATTGGGGTGATTAAGAGCATCTATCAGCACTGGATTAAACAGTAGGTACTTAAACATTATCTTTACTTTTGTCCCAGCATCCCTTCCCACCAAAGATTGTTCTCTCACCCAGAGGTAACCAGACAGATACTGAGAACCTCCATTAGCTGCCTGCTGCATGTTTGCTGTTCTATACAATAAATTACCATGTAGTGATAAGGTTATAACAGTGAAACAGTGTAGCCTGGCATCACATGAAAGAATTTGTTTACTAGATGATTTGGTAAAATGTGGTATTTTAACTTTGCCCTTTGGGGAATATTAGAGCCTAGGCAAAACTAAAATTCAAAATTAGCCTACTTTTTAATTGCTATTCAGATATTGTGGCCATTATCAATATTTTTTAATATTGTAAAGCATTTTGCATTATAATACTGCTTACATTTCTTGCTGATTTTTCCAAACTCTTAAATCAAAGGGGAGTACTTAAGTCATTTAATTATTATTCTGTCCCTATTTGTGTGAGTTGTTTATTTCATAGTCTTAAAATAGAAACTAGAAAATCAGGGTATGTAGCCTTTACTTATATTTGAAATTAAACGTATATAATTATATAAACATTTTCAACATTACACACACAAAAACATATACCACACCCTGGCCTCTCTGCACAAACAAAATAAACAGAATATTAGTTGTATGTTGAGAAAGAATATGAGATTTCCTAAGGTGGAAACGTAGAGTAAGCACAAACAAATTACATAAATAGACAAGTGTTTACTCATTGGTTGACAAGTCTCTGGTCGAACACATAATAGAAAGGTACAGATTTCAGAATGAGAAGTGTGAGCACTTCTTATGCTCTTTAAGCAACAGTGTAGATAAATAACCGTTGTTTAGGAGATATGTAGAGTCTTTATGTTTTAAACTTAAACATTTTTTTAAGTTAAAAAATTAACAAAGTGGAAAGTGGCTTTTTGGGAAATAGAAGAACTCCAGCAAGAGATGTGGTATGAGAAAGGGCAATAGGGGTTTGTAATGGCCAAATTTGGTATAAATATGTACGAAGTAACCACAGAATAAAAAATGAATAAATAATGAGCAAAATAATCATAGATAAATTAAAAATGGTTATACTCTTCCACTGATATACTTTGATAGAACAAATTATGTCCTCAACCAGGAAGTTAGGTGTTTAATAATCAGTACTACTGCTATAGTACATATATCCTCTGCATATGAATATGTTTATATTTAATAATGTATTTCAATATGTATTCAATTTTGAGCATTTGGAAGCCATATTCAACTTATTGGATCCATTCTTTCTAGTTGAATAGTCTCCTAAATGAGGAAAGATTTTTCTTGGAACTTTTGCTAATATAGTGAATATTAGCAAGAAACAGGAGATATAAAGTCAGGCATCTCTTCACAGCATATTGTAGATTACTGACACATGACACATGATAGAATAGCCTACATAGCAAATGATACATATCTATTATCAAAAATGGCTATCTGTGAGCTCAAATGAAGTACTATATATGTATTGAAAGTATTAGTGGATGAAAGTTCTGGGTAAGCTTTGTATTTTTGTGCAAGTATGAAATTGATTTAAACAAGGAGAAATAAATTAAAATAGTTATTTGATAATTTCATACAGTATGTTTTGATCATATTCATACACCCTTAACTCTTACTTAATTTATTTCTCTTATTACCCACCCAGCTTTGTGTCCTTCACAAAAAACTTCAAGATAATTTTTGCTGCTCAAATATGCTTGATTGTGTGTTATTTCACTGAAGAGTGATTGACTTACCAGGATACACTCTTAGAGAAAACTGTCTTTCCATCTTCCGGCAGCTGACAATTGCCTATAGTTCTATAGATTCTGCTGGAATTGTGTGCCCAACTCTCTTCTCCATGCTAGAGATTCCTAAGACCCACACAGGTGTTGTGGGTGCTGTTGAAACCATTGTTTGTATGTGCAGCTGTCCTGCTGTGTTGAGAAAATATGTATCCTTGTAATCAGCCACTCCAGACTCTTACACCCTTTCCTCCTCCTCTTCTACAATTATTCCTGAGCTTGTGGAGGGGGGTATATGTTTCCTTTAGGGCTGAGCATTCTGCACTTTGATATTCTATGCATGTTGGCAAGTTATGGTTCTCTGTGTTAGTCACCATCTACTACGAATAATCATAAGCTCCTCTGATGACTGTTGGGAGATATATTAATCTGTGGGTATAAAGATAAGTCATTAGAAGTCAGTTTAACATTGTGCCCATTTAGCAGTTTAAAAGTAGTAGGCTCTCCCATGTGGCCTACGACCTGTCTAGCTATAAGTTCTTAGACTGATAATAGTACCAGGTATGGGTTTTGTCTCAAGAGGCATGCCATAAGTCTAATCATAAAGTTGGTGATTTCTCCGGTGATGTTTATAGCCATATTAACATCAATGGGTATGTCTTCCCCAACCAGTCATTAATGTAGTCCACAGTGTTCACAGTTGGGTAAGACTGATGATTATTACATCACTTCCTGGTAGCTTGCATGGCACCATCTCACACTGTGAAAGCTAGACAGTAGAGGTAAAGTTTGCAGGTCAGTACCAACTTGATATCTTCATGTCCTATGATTCAACCACATGATACCTTCAGCAATATCATCTTACTGTTAAGTTCTGGAGGATAACTGAGAACAACAGCAAAAGTTTGTAATGTTTGGTGATCTATTGGAACTCTGTGGCCAATAACTCTCCTCTAGTAAGGATATTGAGAGGAAGGGGAGAGACCTCATATAGGGTGATATCCCTACTAGCGGGTAACAAAAAACCCAATGACTGGTATAAGTTACTTTTGTGTAGTTGTTGGACACTGCATATATCTACAGTATCAGGTTTCCATATATTTATTTTGAAAGCTCTTTGATGTTATTATCTCTTCACACAATCCCTCTTCTGTCCTAACCTCTATTCCCAAACCCCAGGTTAACCCTTCCTCTTCCATTATTCACTTTAAACACTTTATAGAAGTGCATTCTATCTCCACTCCTTTAAAAGTCCTTCTCCATAGCTCCTTAGTAATTTCCTGACCTCTGGGTATTCCTGGTGAAACACATATATCTGCAAGAAAGCATGTGATGTTTGTATTTCTGGATCAGGGTTATCTCACTTAGAATGATTGTTTCCAGTTCCACCCATTTACTTGAAATTTCACAATTTTATTTTTCTTAATAGCTGAATAATAGTCAAATGTTTAAATACACCACAGTTTTATTGCCCATTTATTGGTTGGTAGACCTCCAGACTCTTTCTGTTTAATGGCTCTTATGAATACAGCAGCAATAAACATGGACAAGCAGGCATTTCAACAGTAGGACATGGAGTCCTTTGGATAAATGCCTAAGAGTGGTATAGCTGAATCATCTATAGATCTATTTTTAACTTTTTGAGGCATCTCCACACTGAGTTGTACAGTGTTAGACCAGTTTGTGGCCATTGGCATTGAATAAGTGTCCTCTGCTCCATATCTGGGCTAGCATTTGTCATTATTTTCTTAACCTTAACCATCCTGACTGGTGTGAGATGAAATCTCAAAATGCTTTTAACTTGCCTTTTCCTAAAGGCTAAGGATGTGAACGTTTAAAAAATGTTTCTCGACCTTTTATGTTTCTTCTTTTCAGAACTCTCTATTTAGATCTATGCCCTAATTTTTAAAATGAGATATTTGTTTTCTTATTGTATCCTTTTTGGAGTACTTTATATATTCTAGATACTAACCCTCTGTTGAATGTGTAACTGGTAAGATTTCTTTCCTAGTCTATAGGCTGTCTCATCACTCAAGTCATAATGTTCTTAGCTGTGCAGCCACTTTTTGTTTCATGAAGTCCCATTTATTGATTTATTATCAACAACTGAACAGAAAACACATAAAGCAATCCAACAAGCAATAAAACTCTTAAGAAGCCATTGTGAGTGAAGTTAGATAAAAATGCATGACAGAGATAAGGTAAAGTTCATATATCTAAAGTTACACTAAATAAGATATTAATGGTATCAGTGGTCTTCTCAGTTTAAAGACTTTCAAGGTAGGGGATATATATTGCATTGCTATAAAGGGTTCAAAGGCAATAACAGCACAGGAAGTGTAAAACTGAGATGGGTGAATGGAGGGTAGGGTAGAGCAGGGAGAATAAGGAGGGAAGAGAAGTGTCGCGACTTAAATAAATTTACTCTTAGGGTTGCTACCTGTTTTAATTTTCTAGTAATCCCATCCCATTGGTGAATGCTCATATAAATTATGGCTAGAAAGATATAGAAATAAATTAATGGATCAAGGGCCAATTATACAACAAATGATAAGTGTACCTGATTACTGTTTATTGTAAAAAAAAAAAAAAAAAACATAGCCAGATTCTCAGATCTGGAATTCCATGGTCACTGACATAATCACTGAAATAATTAATTGTACCCCAAACTCTCAAAGAGCTATGCTATGTATCCAGTATTTACCCATATATATGTGTGTATATATATGTATATACATATATATCTTAGGTATATATCTAGACCTAGATAAGTTGATAAATGCATTGAGTCTATATGGATTAAAGTGTTTCCTGTGGGTTATACGTGCCATTAAAATGTTACAAATTAAAGAGGTAGAAACTTTAATGAAATCTACATAAATGAGCCTCAAAATGTCACTACTCATTTTTCATTCCAATGAAATAGGTGTCTAAAATTAACCAAATATTGTAAATAATAGGCTTCTCTGAAAACACCACTTATTTTTGTTCAATAATCTCTCCTTTCTTTAGCTTTCTATAGTTTGTATTTAAGAGAAAAAGCTATAAATTAACAAATTGGAAGTGAGTGCCTAAATTATATATAAACTCACCCTAATCAAAATTATGTTGACAAGATTACTATGGTATCTGGGAGTCCTGACTGGCATTCATTCTGAATGGACATTGGTGTATAGTTAAATATTTAGCCTATGAAGTAATTAAAATAGTATGTCAACATTTGAGTTAAATTCAGAGACAAAAATGTGCATCCTAGCATGCTTTGTGCTAGGAAAATCTTGCATGGTAGATGCTGAGGAGAGTAATAAGAGATCAGGCTGAAAAAAAAAAGAGAACTAGGTTTTCAATTTTGAAGTTTCAGGCCTTTGCAGTGTAGACATGTGAAAGATTTGCAAGTTGCAAAGAGACAGTTTAGCTTGCAACTGGTAAAAACAACTATAGGCATGTCAGTCTAAAACAAGAAGGTCATGTTACTTAACAAAACAAAAGGGAAGTAGGGCTCTCATGCATGTCAAAATGTTGTAAACAGAGATAAAATATGAATTTTTTCACTTCTGAAATCCTGATGGGTATTACTGGGTATGTTATGTTTCAAAAACACAAAAATTGTATTTGCCAGTGAGGGTTCCTTAGTGTCTTGCTGTTCAGCTAACTAATATTCTTAGTTAGCTGAGCTAATTTGAACTTGAAATAGAAGTTCATATTCTTTCTATAAAAACATATAGAGAAGACTAGGAGAAGGAAATTTTCTATATTTCCTACAGATTTTTAATTCCAAATAGGACTTAATTAAGACAAGTTGTAATGCATTCAGTTTTAAAGCCAAACCAGAGTAGCACATCATGTTGCCCTGATAATCCTCTCATTAATTCCCAGTGCCAAGTTGTATTGTCCACTGAAATGATGAGTGACCTAAACTTCACAAATGTCATAATCATTGTCACTTACTGAAAGATCATTTAGTCACGGAACATTATTTAATACAAATGGAAAATTCCAGTCTTTGCGTTAAATTCAAAACCTGGCCTCATCGCAAAGCAGACATTGTGATGATATCTGTGATCCTTTAGGAAACGTCATCCCTTCCCTAGAGGAGAACAAAATTCTCAAAACTTGAATCCAGTCACTAAAACATCAACTATGGGAAGAAAAGTCATTTGTAAAGGACTTACCTGACACAGTTTATCATTAATGAATCATTTGTTGGATGGTTTCTCATACAAATTTATCCAAATCTCAGTGAAGATCTACAGTTTTGTTCAATCGCAGATATTTTATATATGGGTGTACTTATTACAGACCTGGAGTGGGACAGCATCCAAGTGACTATGTCATTGCCTGGGTACTTGAAAAGTGGTTACAAGGCATTTGTAACAAAAGTATTTGCTTTGAGGTTAGCCTTGGATTCTCTTCATCTTCCTTCTGTATTTTTTTTTGGAGATGGATTCAGGGCAATGAGTCAAAATTTTGTGTTTGGTTCATTTTACTGAATTACAAATGAAAACTGGTTGGTGGGAGGAACAGTAGCAATACTGTACTACTCTGTGTTTCTACCTAAGCCAAGCAGAGTGGATTCCACACAGAACTATTGCTGGTGGAAAGCCAATCAAGGAATCCACTCATCTTTCTTGTTTTTTTGAGACAGTGTCTATGTGCCTGAGACTGTTATCATACTCACAATCCTTCTGTGTATCCCTCCAAGTGCTGGAACCATAGGCATGTAAGCCACACACAACCTCCCATCTTTAACTTTAAAGTCACTCTAGTAGCAAGAAACAAAAAGATGACTGTGAGAACCAAGATAAAAAAAAAACAAACTTCATTTGATTTTACTAATCAAGAGGTTAATTAATGCTGACTGAAAGTGTAGGATCACAATACTGTTTTCTGGCATGTTGCCATTACCCAATGAGACTAGGGGGTTTTACCTTAGTTATTTTTTCTATTGTGCTAAAAACAACATGACCAATGTAACCTATAAAATACATCATTTAATTGGGCTTATGATTCCAGAGAGTACATGATGGCAGAGTGAAGACATGCCAACAGAAACAGCTGACAGCTCTCAGCTTAAAACAGAAAGCAGGAGACAGAGTACTGGGAATGGCTGAAGGCTTTTGAAGTCTCAAAGCTTGTCCCAGTGACACATTCTGCAAAAAAAGGTCACATCTCCTAACCTTCCCCAAACAATTTCACTAAGTGGGGACCAAGTATCCAAACATATGAGCCTATAGGCTCATCACTTCAGGCTTGTTTGTTGAAGGATGTTCATCTGGAGTATCATTTAGTTGGTAGTATACACTCTGAAATCATAGAAATCATGGTATTAGATGAAGAAGTAACTAACTAGAATCCTTTTCTCCTAATGTATCAGAGAGGGCATGCCATCAAGATCCAGAAAATGACTTCCAGTCCAGCAAAGGCAAAGTTGTGTCACTGGGCAAACTGAAGCTCATATAAAATGACAAGATCGGTCTTGTGTACCTGCCTCCTTTACTTCTCGTAAAGCCTAATATGAAATCATTATCTGCAACTTAAAATACAAGAATGATGAGATCTTCATATTTTAAATTAGTGTCATGATCTTGTGATATAATTTTCTTTCCCGTGGAGAAATTTAACTGTAATTACTGAGCAGTATATATTTTGGTGGTGGTGATGGTATTTAATATTTAAATCTTAAACTTTAAGTCATTTTCCATGATCAGTCTTTCTGGAATAGCTGAACACCTCAGTGTCCATTTCTAGAGCAGTGGTTCTCAACCTTCCTAATGCTGCAGCTCTTTAATACAGTTCTTAATATTTTAGTGACTGTCCCCCAACTATCAAACCATTTTCATTGCTACTTCAGGACTGTAATTTTGTTACTTTTATGAATTACAATCCAAATATCTGATATGCAGGATATCTGATATTCAATCCCTGTGAAATGGTAATTTGACCCCCAAATGGGTTGAGAACCACTGGCTTAGAGACTCCTCTATTATTCTTTGCTGCTTAAAACAAAATTCTACAGAGGTTGGATAAAATGAAAAAAGGGACTCCAAATATAAATAAACCAGAATAACCACAGAGAAGGATACATACTAAGCAAAAAGACTAGAGCATACTGACATAGTAAATGAGCTAAAATTCAAAGACTTCATATACTCTAGAAATTGTGAGTGTGTGAAGGCATTGATATTCATTTGACAAAGTTGCCAGGTTTGAGTTCATGAATCCAGTTTCTAAAGGATGGACTCTGATGTTGCCAGCCTAAACACTTTCCTTAGGGCAGATATCCTATTCTTATAAAATAGGCCCTCTGAATGTGGGTGACAGTTGTGTGACTTGGGTAGTCTGTGAGGCCACTGATAGTGGGACCAGGATTTATCCTACTACATGAACTGGTGTTTTAGAGCCCATTCTCTCTGGAGGGATACCTTGATCAGCCTAGATATGGGGTGGGGATAGGGGTGCTTGGTCTTGCCTCAAAGTGATATGCCACACTTTGTAGACTCCTCATGGGAAGCCTTACCTTCTCTTTGGAGTGGATGGTAGGTGGGGTGGGGCAAAGGCAGGGTGGGAGAGAGAGAGGAAGGGAGGTAGTAGGAACTAGGACTAGTATGTAAAATGAGAAAAGATTGTTTTAAAAATAAAAAATTTTTTTAAAAAAGAAGGAAGATTAGGCCCTAGTCAACAAATAGGAAATCATTTTCTTTTTCTTTTTACTGAAGGAAGGCTTTTTGGTCCCTTAAAAGTCATACCACGTAGGTAGCCACCTACACACAAATCATGGCCAATTGTCGGGTGAGGCCCTGGGGACTGGTTTATTTTCCACTCCACCCTCGCTCTTTCTACCAGCCCCCAAAAGGTGGCTTTCCTCCTTTGCGTTCACAGGCTTTTAATCCTGTGAAGCAGTGCATAGGGCACATGCTCAAAGAGAAAATTTTGAGAAGGACGGCAAAAAAGTGCAAAGGGCCAGAGGGATGTGATTATCTTGGACGTTAGTTTATTTTATGTAAGCTTGGAAACTCATAACTTTCCTGTTAAAAAAAAATCCCCTCTTCTTGTCCAAATGCCCATGTCTAGTCTGAGACACAAGGTGAACATTCAGAAAAGCTGAGGAAATTCCCCACAGCCGTGTCAGCACTGAGAACAGGAAATGCATACACTTTTCCCACTGCTATGTAACTTGTGATGGCTTCACCACTTCTACAAAGTAAAAATATTCAAAAATCAATGTGTAAAATGGAACTTTGCATAATAGTGGGTTGTCCTGTGAAAGAAAAGAGGTGGGATACACAAACACAGTGTGGCAAATACCCAAGATAGTGATAGTTTTATTTGGGATAAATGTAATTTTAAATAGTTTCTTTAGTGTTTTAGAGTACCATTCAAAAGCAAGTTAATACTTGCTTTAATTGTGTATCAATATAAAAGTGCTTGAGTTCCACTATGAATGAATTCCAAGTTAAACAGCAGTCAACAATTGGAGATTTATCAAATTGCTTACAAAAGATTGTAGTAGCCTGGTGGTGGCGGTGGCACTCAGGAGACAGAGGCAGGTGGATCTCTGTGAGTTTGAGGCCAACCTGGCCTACAGAGTGAGTTCCAGGATGGCCAGAGCTGTTACACAGAGAAACTCTGTCTTGAAAAACCAAAAAAGCAAAGAAAAGAAAAAAAGAAAAACAAGAAAGGAAAAAAGGTATAGTATATGAGAAAGATAAGGATCTTACCATTAGATTATCTTTCAGTCTAGATGCTAAATAAACTTAGAGCTATTGAAACCAAATAATACTCAAAAATATGGAAGAAAGAGATAGGGATAATTTTGTAAAAACCTTGACTTTGAGCTTTATGCTATTGCTTTTTATACTCAGAGGACATGCTGTAAATTGGGTGTACATTGAGCTTGCTGAAATGTAGATACCTTCTTTTAACTTTTGTCAACTCTTACTCATTTCATGCGGGGATTTCTACTTTAACACAAACTGTAGTTACTATCCTGATCAGAATTTTAAAGAGTTGACAGAAGAAATAAGGGGAAAAAGGATAGATTAAGAAAACAATGAGAAGCTCTTTAAGAACAATTGGCCTTATCATTTTCATGGATGAAAGAAGCAAGGGATTCTGGTGCGTTATTGCTCAGTGCGGGCTTGAAGTCTTTGGGATTGTACATCATCAGGACAACTCGATGTGTAATACTTGCCAACATATAAAGTAATTGAAAACTAGTGTGTCTAAGGCAATGGCAATGCGACTGGGCTTTAGTCACTGATGATGTGAGCCTGTGCCTCTTTTCACGCTTTCTCCAAGTAATTGAGGGGACTTCTATGGCTGAGGAACAGGAGGAGTTGTCTGCTGGTGAGGAAATGGCCTTCAAATCTCTGTAAAGACATTTGGACTCAGCTAAGTGACGGAATGACAAAGCTCCAATGGCTCCATTGTCTGCCTGTGTGCATCTTTCCATCTTTCCCCCTTTCATGGAGTTGAACTGTAGAAGTTCCATAGAAGGTGGTGAAGCTTCTAGAAATGGCACTCTGGTAGAACATGTTTCTCTATAATACAAAGTCTGGTGGAACATCTAGTGGGCCTGACCAAATTAGTAAATTCCCTAGGATAGTTAACCACAAAATCATTTTCTCAAAATATTTTCTTATCACCATGTAGCAGTTATCAAACAGCTTTCCCAGCGAATTTGTGAGGTGTTTAATTCCAAAAAATTTTCAATAATCAAAAGGCCTGGAGATTTGCAGGGTATGCTGCTCAGAATCTATAAGAAATTGTTCTGTTCTCTTCTCTCTAGAGATGTGATCACTCATTTGATGCAAAGTTGCAAGCATTTCCTATGCACATACAGCCACCTATTGAGCCTCACATGGTTTCAGGTACTTATGGAGTGGTCTAGATTATCTTGGCTGGTTAGTATGCATCTAACCAGAACTCTAAAATAAAACTGGCATTTCTGCAAGTGATTGCCTGTAATTTGGGATTAGGTGATTTGTTGTTGTTGTTATATTGTTTTTTGTTTGTTTGTTATTGTTTTGCAGAATCCACACACCAAAATAAGATCTCTATTTATAATATGTCTTAAAAACTACAATGTGTAATTGGATAATTTGATTACTTTATATTTTATAATTTGCATTCTTAAAATTTAGACACACATATTTATGGAGAAGAGAGTCTTAAAGTACGAGCTAATATATTCTTAGATAATAACAACTTAAGTCTCACCAAAACAATAAACAAGGATTCCCCTTATATTCATTTGAGTCAAGATTCATCTTGATAAGTAAACAAAGATACCATATATCTGAAACAAGCATACTCTTGAAGAATCAGCAAAATTCAGCCAATCATATATATATATATATATATATATATATATACACACACATACATGTATACTAATTCCCTTAATGGCTATAGGAAGACCTGCACATCACTGGAAACTTTTCACAGTGATAAATAGCCTTTGTGTCCTTTTTGGAGGAAGGATGGGCTCCCAAAATAAGGAGAAAGGTTTTTGAAAAGTCTGGCATGCTACTTCAAATAAATCTCTCATTTAAAGCCAGGGTATGTTTAGATGCCTGCCATGGTATGGGTTCTTATGAAAGGACTGTCTCTATGAAGAATTTTATGTGTTGAAACAAATGTACTTTTTCATTTTTGTCCCTATAATCCTAGATGAAGGTGTATTTGTGTTTAGTATAGGACAATGATTAGAAATTTCATTCAGCTTTTTTCTACTAGAAAATCATGTTGATTAGTGAATGGAAAGCATCATTAGCTATGCTGACAGGTAGCTAGGAAAATCTTAAGGGAGATGCTCTACTTAGGTACATTCCCGAGTTTTATGATGAAACATAGAGATGGAAATTTGTCAGATAAAAGGGAGCTTATATACATGTACCAAAGGATCATAATTAGATACAGTATTTTGTTCAACAAATATACACTAATAAATTTGTAGCAATGGCATGGGAACAAAATCAGGAGTGTTGCAGGGAGGCCGCTTGTTCTTCCCAGCCACTCAGCTAGCTTAGACATGAAATAACCACACAGAAACTGTATTAATTAAATCACTGCTTGGCCCATTCGCTCTAGCTTCTTATTGGCTAACTCTTACATATTAATTTAACCCATTTCTATTAATCTGTGCATCGCCATGTGGCAGTAGCTTACCAGCAAAATTTTGGCATGTCTAACTCTAGCAGTGGCTCCATGACTCTGCCCTTCTTCCTCCCAGCATTCAGTCTAGCTTTCCCTGCCTACTTAAGTTCTGCCTTGCTATAGGTCCAAAGCAGTTTCTTTATTCATTAATGGTAATCACAGCACACAGAGGGGACTCCAACATCACAGGAGTGTAGTCTTGACTTTCAGTTTAATTTATTTAAGCAAACAGCAAGCATGTCCATATCCTTTCTTTTTTGTATCTTTTTAAATGTTGGGACTGTAAACTTAACTACATTTCTTTCTTCCCTTTCTTTTATCAAAACCCTCCCAAATACTTCTTTCCAATCTCTTTCAAATTCATCCTTTCATTACTTGTTAGGACATGCATATACGTATTTGTATATACATGTACATTTGTAAATATTACCAGCTCATTCTGTATAATGTTACTTGTTTATCTGTTTTCATAGCTGACCATTTGACACAGGACAACCAATTGGAGTGTTCTTTCCTGGGAAAGACCACCTGTCCCACCCAGGGTTGAAGCCTCATTGGCTTGTCTAAGTCCAGATTGGCATGCCCATCGATGCTGTCCTTGTTCTGTTCATGTTTGGGTGGTTATGTGGGTGAGACTTTATAGGTGTAGTTTGTGACATTACCAGGAGACACAATCTCACAGCAAACTCCCTCATCCTCTGTCTCTTACCATCTCCCTCCCCTTCCCCAGTGTCCCCTGAGTCATATGTGTGGAAGTATTTTGTAGATGCATCCTTTGGGTCTGGGCTCACCACCTATGCATTTTGATGGGGTGTGGTTTTCTGCATTCTTCTCAGCACCTCTGAAGTTTGATGGAGTGTGGTTTTCTGAATTCTGCTCAACACCTCTGCATTTTGATGGGGTGTGGTTTTCTGTAGTGGTCTCTGTCTGTTGCAAAGTGAAGTTTCCTTAATGAGGGGTGAAAACTGCACTTATTTGTAGGTTTAAGGGAAAACGTTTAAAGTTTGTTGTTAGATATTATGCTTGTTTAGTTAATTACTAATTGTAAATTCTCTATTACATGTTTCCCCCTCTTACATGCTTACATTATCTATGATCACATTCTTCCTCACTGTATGGTGACTTTTATTCTTTGCCACTAGATTTTAGGTTCAAGAAGAGAAAGGCCACACACCTTTTTATGTTGTCTATATTTCCAGTACCTGGTACCTGGCAAATTGTAGATTCTGAGTAAATATTGTCTCAGTAAATAGTTGATGAATAAACCAAGCCAAGATCTCAGAACCTAGAGGACACAGAAGTACACAAGACTCAGGCCATAACATCAAGGAGTTTCTGAGTTAGTTGGAGTTGGATATAATGGATCGGAGAACAAGAGCATAAATAATGCACACATAATTAACAATAGGAAGAGGAAGCTGGTTTATTGTAAAAAGTTAAAAATGGGATTTGAAGGTGGCAGCTAGCATAACATTGTTGCTTTAACCACAGAATGTTTCAGGAAGAACAGGAAACTTGAGAATGTTGAAAAAAAGAAAGAAAGAAAGAAAGAAAGAAAGAAAGAAAGAAAGAAAAAGGAAGAGAGGAGAGAAAGAAAGAGGGGAATGAAGGAAGGAAGAGAAAGAGAAAGAAAGGAAGGAAGAGCAAGAGAAAGAGAGAAAAAAGAAAGAGAAAGAAAGAAAAGAAAAGAAAGTAGAATTAGTAGACAAAGAGCTGCTGCAGGCTAAAGCAGCATCACTATCAGTGCTGTCTATGAAAGCTAAAAGGGTGACCTGAAGAGTAGGACTTCACTGGAAATATGTAGTCAGCCTGCTAGAAAAAATAGCAGGACATCAAAATTTACAAAGGTACATGACACTGTTAAAAAGATTGATTTACATGCTATGAAGCTTCTGATTTGTAGATAATATATAGCTTTAAAGAGCTAACCTGAAAAAAGTGAAAATAATGAAAACTTAATGTAGAGTGGAGCAGAATAAAAATAGAAAAGGAAATTAAATAACAAAGGACTAAACTTTGGGAAAAGATGCAGATTTTAAAATGGGATGGTAATAAGAATGCCCTTGCAGAAACGTCAGTTAATATATAAGTAATGTTTATTAAGCACTTATTGCACACTTGCAATGTACTAAATGCATTACCTAGATTAGCATAGTAAATTTTCATATTGACTCTCCAAATTTAGTACCATGATTACTGTCATTTTCAATGTACATGAGCTCATGCTCTATGGCATCTGTGCCTGACTTTATATTTTCCTTAACACATTTTTTCTCCAGATTAAGAAATTTTGTTACAAATGACAGAATTTTCGTATTTTCAAAGGCTAAATAATATGTAGTTGTGTACATGCACAGATGTTTCTTTATATATTCATTGCTGATGGATTAATAGATTCTGTATGTTCTCTAAAAGAAATGATGCTAAAATGAACACGGGAGTGAAGACGTTTCTTCAAAATACTGATTTCATTTCTTTTAGAGAGATACCCAGAGTAGGAATATTGAAACATGTGGTGTTTCTATTTTTAATTTTTAGGAACCACAATCCACTTTTTGCAATGTGGCACTAATTTATATTCTGTCCAATAAGATAGAAAAAATTTCCATTTCTCTGCATCTTCACCAGCACTTGTTTTCTTTTGAATTGTTATAAAAGGCTTTCTTAGTGGTGTGAGTGATATTTCATAGTGGTTTATAATTTGCATTTCCTTGGTTATTAGTGATACTAGCACCTCTCCACATACTTCTTATCTGCCATCTAAATTTCTCTATCACCTTATGAACATCACCACATGTGAACATATCTCAAAGATACCGTCTCTTTTCAGAACTGGTCTGTTCGCAAACATCTCTTTCACTATCAATACTATTCTTTATAGTAATGCATAAATGTTATAATACCAAGGTTCTACATCTTCCTTGCTTGAGAAATATCAAATATTTAACATCTCCAATATAAATGCCTTTTAAATAAAGTAAGACCCACGTTTTTAGACAACACTTGATATTTTACTTACCAGGCAATTTACTTACCGGGCAAAATAATAACAATAATTCCTTCAAGGACTGAATCATGCACACTTCAAACCACATGGAGCTGATAATCCAAACCAGAAGGTTTCATAATTCTCTTTTCATTTTTATTCTTCCCACGTATCTTTAAAGTCAGTTAAATCCTTCTAGATTTCAGCAGCCTTGAGGCAACTATCCAAGTCCCTAAGCTAAAATTTGTTTACCTCAGAAGGGTCATGGGCCCAGCTGAGTCAACCTTTGGGGGATTTGATTCTCTGTTCTGGTGCTCTGCTCTCGTCTTGGGTAATTAAGAGGTGATTAAATGGCCTGTGTAAATGGAAATATTTAAAGAGAGGCTGGTTACCCACTTGTTTTCACAACATCTGGGAAGGATTTGAATAAAATCACTGGCCCCTAAACGATGCTTCAAGGACAAATGTAATGCTGACTGTATCAGAATCATATGGGAAGCCTTTTTAAAAACAAATTTCTGGCCTTACTTAAAACATGTTAAATCAAAATCTCTGGAGGAAACACCTGGAAAGCTGTATTTTTTGTTGTTATTTTTAAAGAAAAAGCTTCCTTACATGGATCTGAAGATTTGCTATGTTCATGAAACAGTGATGGAGATCAGATTTTCTAAAAACTCAACTGAGTGTAACTGTTAAAATGCACATTTTGATTCTGCAAGTCCTAAGGGAAGAGCTGAGATTCTTCTAAATTTCTAAGAGGTTCCCATATTTATAGTAACAAAATGTTAGATTATTTTTTTCAAGTTCCTTCTAGTTTTATTTTTCTGTATTTTGTGGAACAGTGGTTCTCAACCTTCCTAGTGTTGAGACCCTTTCATACAGTTTCTCATGTTGTGGTGACCCCAGCCATAAAATTATTTTTGTCACTAATTCATAACTATAATTTGCTACTGTTATGAATCATAATGTAAATATCTGTGTTTTCCAGTGGTCTTAGGTGACCCTTGTGACAGGGTCATTTGACCCCAAGGGGATCACAATCCAGAGAATGAGAACCACTGTGGTAGAACCTGTAGCATATTTATTCTCACTCAAATTATTTTAAAGCTAATGCATTTTATACATAGGTCTTATTTTCTTATTTTACCTATATATGATGAATTTTGATCATATTTATATCTGACTCCATCCCATCTTCTTTAGACCTTCTCAGTAGGTCTCCTTCCCAACTTTATTTTTTTTCCATACATTGTTTTGTTTTATTTTTTCCATTCAAGAACATAATTAAAGAAATA
>PVIU01018229.1:0-39566 GCA_004026605.1 Ondatra zibethicus
GGCCATTGGGAAAACACTTTATGCCCAAATGTAGCAGACACCCAAGCTCAGTGATAATTTGAAGCTAAGGTTCTTTCAACCAGCTCCAGTCAGCATCATTTCCAATACTTTGCCCACCATGCCAGTTCATCCTCAGTTCTTCATCCTCTCCCTAAACAGGATAAATTAGGCAGTAGTCTGGCTTCCTCTGTTCTTTTGATGTTGGTCTTTGGTACCCTCTTGAATCACATGACTGTTTGGTGTTGGGTGACTTTGTAGGTTCTGGGAGGTGCCTTCGTTTTCGGAGACTCATAAATTCTTTGGATATGCACCTGAGATTTACATTTTAAGCTCCCCCTCTCTCACACACACACACACACGCGCGCGCATATGTGAGAAAAATATATATGAGAAATTTTATAGTTAGATGTGATACATGTTAGTATATGTATATACATACATATATGTATATATGTATGTGCATATATACATATCTGTGTCAGTATATATATAAGTATGTGAGCATATACACAGAGATATATATGCATATACATAGTCATATGCTTCTCACAAACTTCTCTTGGGGCTCTATGAACCGTAGTTTATTTCTTTTTCTCTTCCTTGATTATTCTGTGACTGATTCAACTCCAAAGGCTACTCATATTTTGATTGTCCTGTAGGTACCATTATTTCCCCACCCCCACCCCAGTGTGCAATGCCTGACTTACCTCTACTGACAGAGCTGAGTATAGTAGTCCTTCCTACAACTTAGATGCTGTGTGACAAGACAATGGTCTTTTATCCTGTCACTTGTATTACATTTAATAAATGCTGATTGGCCAGTAGCCAGGCAGGAAGTATAGGTGGGGCAACCAGGCAGGAAGTATAGGTGGGGTGATGAGAACAGGAAAATTCTGGGAAGAGGAAAGATGCAGTCTGAAGTCATTACCCAGACAGAGAGGAAGCAAGATGTGACTGCCTCACTGATAAAGGTACCAAGCCATGTGGCTAACACAGATAAGAATAATGGGCTAATACAAGATGTAAGAAAGAGTTAATAAGAAGCCTGACCTAATAGGCCAATCAGTTTATGATTAATGTAGACCTCTGTGTGCTTCTTTGGGACTGAATGACTGTGGGACAGGGCTGGACAGAAACCTCGGTCAACACTTAAATGTGAGTCTGATTTGCCTACAACCAATCAACTCCATCAAATCCTGCTTCTGGGGAGATCTCAGAATGCTTTTTTGTAAAGCTGCTGTGAAGACCAAGTTGCTCCCATCCTACAAGAATTAATCCCAATGATTATCTGTATTTGAAAAGTTATTGTCAATGCCATAAATGACCAAATGCCCAAGAAAAGAACAACTTATGTTTAGAAAAGTTTAATAATTCCCAGCTATCCATGCTATCCATAAAGTGTAATGATTTCCAATTGTTTATGCTATCCATAAATTTTCATCGATAGGTGCAAAAACAGTGGAGGGGGTGACGGGTGATAAAGTTAAGAGCATAATGTAGAAGGAGATGGAAAGAGGAAGAGGAAAGGTAGAGGAAGGAAGGAGAGAGAGAAAGGAGCAGGCCCACAAGAATGAAAGGGAGAGAGAAAATCAGGTTAGTAGATGAAGAGACTTACCATTGATTTTATAATATCTCTGCTCTTACCACTCATTTAAAATTAACTTATATTCACACCCAAGGTTCAGCTGACATTGTCTCCATGGAAACCATTTAAATACGGCATATGACAGAAACATTAAACCAACCATACCTTAAAGCACATGTATATATGCACACTGTGTGAGAATGGAGTCTTTCTAAATATTCTAACTCATAGGAATGAGTTGTTTTGTGATGATGGATAATTTCCAATGAATATTTTAAATGTAATATCCTGCATTATTTAACAATTCATCTGATGGGATTTTTTGGGAACATTCTTAATAAATTGAATATGACTGTCTAATCTGCTAGATAAAGAGGGAGACATTTTATGAACGTGTGATATGAAAACACTATACCATCCACCGTAGTTCTAGCCACAAAAGAACTTGTGAGTAGACCTCTGAAGTGATTAGCTCTCAGTAACCGACAAATGCATAAAAGCACGGCTCTGTACAGATTTTATCTGATGGTATTTATTTTTATTTGGGAGGAACAAGAGAACAAACCAAGGTTCACACACACGCTAAACAGCTGGTGTCCTCTGGAGTCTGCTCCCCACGCCTCTTTCTCCCTTCTCTGGACTGTTTTCTCTCTGAGTCAGATCGCTGAGGAATAAGGTATTGATTTTCAATGAGTTCAAAAATATCATTTCTATTTTCTCTGTGGTTATTTCACCCATATTACCGAACTTCACTATAAACCATTGGAAACAAGTGTTGCTATGTGGCATAGGCATGAGAAACTTTGGATTCTCATCTAAATATCCATAGACCCCATTTTTTTCTCCTTTACATTTCTACACTCAGATTTGGGACATCAGTCTTACCCAGAAGCAAACTTCATCAGCAGTGCCAAAGGAAGAATCTAGTCAGATTGATGGTGCTCGCATCCCTTCTGCGGCATCAGTCAGATCACACTGGGCACAAGGGACAACATGAGGCCACTAATCTGCTGTGGAATCACAGAATAGTTCCACATTATTATCAGAGATAGCAGCGTTTACAGGGAGCATGAAACCTGCAGGCCTGGTTACCAAAGGAAATTTCAGACACTCAGGCAAGCTCCCAACAGTAGACTACATGGAGCATTTCCCACCAGCAAATGTCTTCATATTGTTTCAGGAGGGCTTTAATTCTTCTATTATTCTTTTATCTACCTATTTATTTATTTGTTCTCTCTCCACCCCGCTTGCCTCTTCCCTCCTCCCTATCTTTTCCCCTTTTTAGTGTGTGTGTGTGTGTGTGTGTGTGTGTGTGTACCCATTCATATGTGTACTTGGGAGCATAGCATAAAATAGCATGTATGTTAACGTTAGATTATGCCCTCAGGTGTTGGTCTTTGCTTCCCATCTTGTTTGAGACGAAGTCTGTTTGCTGTTATATATTGCACGTCATCTGGCCCATGAGCTTCTGGGGATTCTCCTTCCCTACCTTCCATCATGCTGCAGGAATGTCAGTATTCCTGATGCATGCAATGCTGCTGTTGTCCATATTCATGCAGATACTGAGGAAGTACACTCAAGTCCTGGCAGTCACATGGCAAGAGCTATGCATTCTTAGCCTCTTCCTTTTCCTCCTTATGTGGAAGGAGAGGCTTCCACATAAACTCAGAATGATGTTGGACTTGGTTAAACTTTTTCTTTTCATAACCTTGAGTGAAATGAGCCTGGGTTCCAGAACTGTTGCTGGGCAGTTCATCCCCAATTACCATTGCATCTGGTTCCAAAAATATAAGTTATATTATCTTCCCATAAGATTCTTTACAGTAACAAGCCATGATGGTGCATGGTTATATTCAAGGAAGGCTGAAAGAGCTTAAATAAGAGTTTAAGATCCGGACAACACAATGAGATTATGTCTATAAAGTCCAGAGGGTGGGGATTAGTTGTTGAGTCTTTGCCTGATATACATAAGTCATTGTGTTCAATCTCCAACACATACACACACACACACAATACTATTTGAAAAACACTTTATACATACTTAACTGAATATATCAATTCCTTTTCTAATGATCTCTTTCTATTTTTCTTATATATTCTGAGTCATATATCTGAAAAACAATAAAAATTCATTATAATTTGAATAGTTCATCTAAATATATTATACAATGATGTGAATATCATCATGTTTGAAGGCATGTCTGTTAAAACATGCCTTCCATGTCCTGTTCTGTCTTTCCTAGTCTCTGGTACAATATTGAGGAGATAAGGCAATTAGAACTATCAGATTCTTTCTATTTTTCATTGTAATTACTTGAAATAGCAGGTTAACAGTTTATAGTACAATATTTTTTATAATTCCAGAGTTTGTGAAGATGGCTTAGACCAAAAAAAAGTTATATTTTATGGAAATGACCTGCATCTGATAATTCAATCATATGAACTTTATTTTTAATTAGGGAAGATGACAAAGTATATTTTAGTGGATTATTTATAATCAATAAAGCATTGTTTCATTATGTATCTAATCCAATGTAATGTACCTCTTGTTCCTCACTGTAACTAACCTTTAATATACTTTTGTTCATATCTGAATTCACATCAGACTCTTTTAATAATATGTGATTCATATTTTTCACAATGTTTCTCTAAAATCTTTAATCATAACCTTCTTCTGTTTTTGTTGATATATTTTTTCAGTGCTAATAGACACACGCAATACTCAATCTTTTTAACAGAAAGCCATTACTTTTAAAGTTCTTTCTTTCTCTTTCATTCTGATTTATTGATTGAGTAGCTGATTGATTAGACTGGGGTTCTAACACAAAGCCTTGAGACACTCTAGGCAAGAATGTTACCACTGAACAAAATCCCTAATTCCTGGGTTTTGGAGAGAGAATCTTATCACGTAGCCTGAGGTAACCTTGAACTAGACCAAAGTGTTCCTGCCTCTGCATCCTATAGACTGGGATTATAGGCATGCACCAATACTCCCAGAATAATGTTATTTTATTGATCCAACAGTAGCACAAGTACAGGCAAGGCCTTTTTAAATAAATGTGCCTGTGTAATATACATATATATTTTAAAAATGAGCCTGAATGCCTTTATAATTTTTTATAACAATGCCAACTTAACTGCAGTATTATCAGAGAAGTCAGTACTGAGCTAGGGAGACTATTCAGAGTGAACACTTTGCATTTTGAATCCACAGTGCTTTTGCAAAAGGCTGGGTATTGCTGAGAATTCCTGTAAGACCAAAATTGAGGGCCAGAGATGGTGGATCCTGAGAGCTTGCTAGCCTGCCATCAGAGCCAGAAGAGATTTCAGTTCACTAACCTTTCTCTAGCATTAAGTCACAGAGCAACAGATTAAGAGACCTGACTTCCTCTCAGGCCTATACATGCAAGCATGTGAGCTTGTGAAAATATATTCATGTACATGCAAATGCACATGTACCACATAGAAACACATATATGCACATACAGCAAGACAGACAGAGAGAAAGAGAAAGAGAGAGACAGACAGAGAGAGAGAGAGAGAGAAAGAGAGAGAGAGAGAACTTGGGACTTTTAGTCAACATTTTCTATTTGAAGTATGACAAAGATTTCCTGGGGACGTCACTATCAATTTTTTATTCTCCAACTGATGCAACTCAGTCTCTGGAATCTTAACTGATTTGCCTATGACCACCTCCCACACCCAGGTTTTCAACAATAAATCTTGTAAACTGGATAATCTTTAATCTCTTAAGCCAGTTCGCTGTGAAATAGAAAGCAGTCAGAACCACATGATTAAATTCTATGACCCTCAGGGTTTATGGCCCTATCACTCTGTTCTCCCGAAGCACTTAATTTTTTTTATTGCTTATCCTCCCCAATGCATTTGCCCCTTTCAATAACTACTCAAGATATTCCGGCAGTCTTGTGTGAGGGTTCTGGGCACTGTTGAATGCTGGAGTGCTGAGTATTTGGTGCTTTCCTAGTATTTGGAGAAGAGAATTGAGTGAAGGCATAAGTCACAAAACAATCCCACACCAGTTTGAAATTATGAATAATAAAATGGTTATTTACTTAAAGGGAAAAAGCTTACAGATCACCGTCCCAGAAAACAGACTTCTGCGCGATCAGGAATAAGTCCAACAGCTGGAAGCTGGAAGCAAGAGAGCAAGTACATGGCTACTGCTGCTTTCTAAAGCAAACGAGACCACGCCCAATGGGCTGGTATCATAAAGGCTATTGGCTGAAGGAGTGGAAGGAGCTCCCACAGCAATTGAGCCAGAATTAGATCTTTTTGGGGGTAGGGGGGATTTAACACAGGGTTTCTCTGTTGCTTTGGAGCCTGTCCTAGAACTAGCTCTTGTAGACCAGGCTGGCCTCGAATTCACAAAGATCTGCCCCTGCCTCCCGAGTACTGGGACTAAATGTGTGTGCCACCACCGCTCGGCAAGATCTTACAGCTTACATGAGTCTTACCTAATGTTTGATGTTTCAATTTCAAGAATACAAACTCTTTAGCACTAAGTTGTAAAATGAAAACAGGGCTGAAGAGATGGTTCTGTAGTTAAGGGATGATCCATTGAAGTCCCCAGTTCGGTACCTAGCACCCACATGGTGGCTCAGAAACATCTGCAACTCCAATTCCAGGGGACTCAGCTTTCTCTTCTGGCCTCCACAGACACATAAATGCACATGGTCGACATACATAAATGTAGACAAACACTCACACGCATACAATAAAAACAAACGGATCTTTAAAGAGAAATTAACTTGTAATTTTCAAAGATATGTTGATAGAAATAATTTTGAGATACTCACTGAAATATATTGAAGAAACCATCATTGTATTTGCAAATGCAAGTTTGTTATATATAACTTCCAGAACTATGCTCCAAATTCCAGGCCTTACTTTTGATCATGAAAAATCACTTCTTTATTGATGACATGGATGGTTTATCTTTTCAGACATGAATGTGTCAAAAATTCAAGGAAAAGGGATTGGGCTAAATTATTTTTCAAAGTTAAAAAGAGAAATCACAGGACAGTGAAGTCAAGGACAGCTTGAGAACTCTTAATCTCTGGCACAGCAGGGGTAGAGTGAGAAACAATCTTTCTCAATTGTAAGGAAAGAGAATTGGACAAAATAACAAGGGCATTTGCGGAGAATGAAGAGATCAAGGGGAGGTAGCAGACTGCATTTGAAAAGGGATTTTCAAAATGCTGCCAGCAAACTCACACTCTTAATTTTCAGAACATCAATTTCTGAGTTTTAGGTTTTGTTTAAAATATGATTTTCTCTTCTAATGCTGTTTTCCCTCCAGCCACTTGGTATTCAGGCATCATAGAACATACAGAAATGGTTTTAAATATTATTTTTTTTAAAAAAAAATATTCTCCTGGAAGGGGAAATGGGATCCTGCAAATGGCTCCCAATCTGTCTGGTGTCAGATTCAGGCTGCAGACTTTCCTGGGCATGGATATTCTGGACTCAGCTGCTGTCTGTGAACAATGAAGCAGCAGCTTCCATAGTGGTGCTCCAATAACCATGCAAGAAAAGAGAACTAACCAGTGCCATCGCTCACGACTGCAACCACTCTAGCCTTTACCGAATCGGCTCTCTCCCAAGACCCATGATTTGGTTACCTCTTAGCATTGCATCTTTGTCCTGTGATCCCAAGGTATGGAATACTCCAGCTATCCTCTTCATTTGCCTTATTTTACCAACCTTGTTTCATTATCCTGAACAGACAACCGTATACAATTTATAAATCACACATTGTTTCTTTAGGTAATCTTACTTTTGTTTTCAAGTCACATAATGTGTGCATTTATACAACAGTGTCAATTTCTTCCAGGCAAAGACCATCAGGGACGCAGCTGCCATTGAATATGGTAGGCTCATTCATACTTGAAAGACTGGACGTGCACTGTGGGCGATGACTAAATTATCTCAAAGCACTCAATTTTTATTGGTTATCCTTCCCAATCCATTTATCCTTTTTGATACCTCCTGAAGATAACTCTGTAATCACATATTATGATTGGACTTGACTTGGGTAATTGTAAGAATGTAGTCAAGGAAGTAATGTTCAGTTCTGTATTGAAACCTTGCAAAAATTGGGTAATTCTATAGCTGTGTATGGCAAAAAACATTATCTACAGGGAGGGAAGGCAAAGCTCACCACATATGATGCTAAGGCCCACTTATGTTTGTTCCAGATGTAACAGTTACTTCTTTTAATACAACTCAGCTTTGTAGCTTGTGTTGATGTTAGGGTCCATGATACAGCAGCATGGACATTTACTCAATAAGTCTGCCTAATTGTACTCTCTAGGGAGAATCGTTGCCCCATCCCCCAGGGTGTTCAATCAGTTGCTTAAATTGGAATGTGAGAGCCACGTAAGCTTTCAGCATCTACTCTTCTTAGGGTCTCCAGCCTTCCAGTCAGCCCTGATACTTTTTCTTTCTCACCAGCTTTCATGCTCACGGGAGCCCATTCCTCAAATTCTCCCTCTGCCTCTCTCTCTCTCTCTCTCTCACACACACACACACACACACACACACACACAAACACACATAGATTCTCAGCACTATATTATATGCAACCTAGTACAGATGTATTCATGATTTGTTGGCCTTTCCAATAATACGTACCCATAATTTGGGCATAGAGTTTTATCTTTATACTTTGTGTGCAGAAATCAGAATGGTACCTAGCCCATAGTGGAGATTCAATAAAAACCTTCAATGAACAGAGAAGTTCAATAATCCATCCAAATCTCATGGAAGATAAGAAGACAGAATGAAAGACCAGAGCTCAAAAATTGCACTCTACCAGCTCCATCAACAGTGCCGAGCCCTGAAATTATAAACTCTAACACCAGCATGTATCCTGAGATTGGAAATGAAGGTGTGGACAGTTTAGTCTGTGATAAGAGCCATATTAACTTTTCACACTTTTTCTTTCAATACAAGGCTTCGCTGATTGTTTCAATTCTGGAAGCTTATGCTACATGTTTTGAATGTGTCTATCTTAAACTAGACCTTGATATGATCTCTAATCTTATCCAGAAGTGAATTATACTTATCATGAGGGATTCCTTCTCTGTAACCTGCACACTTGAAGGAGAAAAGGAGTTGGAAAAGCGAAGGCTGTCCTATATAAGCAGAGCTTAACAGGGAATTAACAATTCTACAACAAAGACTTACATTCAATATTCTAGCTGCTTTTCCAAGGCACAAAACGAACAGGCCAATATTACATTTTAAAAAACAATGGGTTGCCGTGCAAGAAGTCAGCATACTACTTGCTGACTTGTCTTCAATTCTTCTGATGAAAGTTATATTTATTCTGGCTATTGAGATGAAAGCTGCAGTAATAAAACTGCCACAAAGGAGGAGATTGTTCTCCTAGAGACTGGGTTATAAAACAGGGCTCAGTGAAGTTGGTCTTCTCCTTGGCTCAATCGTTGATAGCATCACAGACACAACACCCAGGTTTTACTGAAACAATTGTGGATATCTCTGTGTAGCATTGCACCCTGTCCTCCAAACCAGTTTGACAAAGAAGGAAAAAACTGATGATGATGAAAAAGAAAGGCATGCAAGCCCAGGAAGCTGAAATTTACCTTGATATTACTAATGAGAGTGCTATTCATAGCAATGATGGTAAGGCCAGCAGTGGCTCTTAACTAATCCCAGAGCAATTCATCCATGTCATGCACATGTGCCAAAGGGCTGACCCTCAACTTAGCAGATAGCTCTGATACTAAGGGTGGCAAAATGGGGCAGCATCTGAAGCAAGGTAAATCTGAAGGTGAGTCTTGCTGTTAAAAGACACTAGACACATTCTAGACACATTACCTTGTACAAAGCAAGCTTGGTCTCAGTCAGTAGTGTTTGATAATCTTTACAACTATCCTGGTTGGGTAGTTGTTAGCAAAACTATTTTAATACAGAGGAAATTAAATATCAATGTTATTAGCCACCCGTAAAATATATGATGAATTCCATGCTTCACTGCTCATGAGCACCTTGAAATTTAAAATTTTGTTGTATCTCTAAATTACAGTGGGTTATCCTATTATTATTTAGAGTCTCTTTTCTGAAAATGCCTTTTTTACAGACACTGGGCTCTTTTAAAAATTGACAATTACAAGCTCAAACATTATTCCTACAGAAAGGTCACATTTGTGTTGACATTTGAACTGTTAGAGACTCAGAAAATAACCATTAAGCATTATATATGTGACCGAAATCAACACGGCATACAGCAACCTACACCTCTCTCTATACACATGACTTTTTAGCCATGAGCTATTATATGTTTACTGCCTTATTGTTAACTCAAAGTTAGAAAGTTAATATGCAGTGTGCACATAATGGTTTAATCTTCATATACAGCTTGCATGGAGGTTGTGTTTTTCATGTTTCCTTAAATATTTTGACTCAACAAGCTGAGCTTTCTGGTACTCAGTAGCTAATATCCTCCATTAAAATCACTCTTGAAAGTTAGACTCTTGGAGAACCAATTGCCTATCTGCCATGAGAAGGATAAGGGAACATGGGGATGACTGCTACCATGCCTGAAGACATTGTGCTCAATATCCAGGACCCACACTGTGGAGGGGAGAACTAGTCAACATAGGTTATTTTCTGACCTCCACATGTTGCTCTCACACACACACAAACACACGGGCATGTGCATGCACACACACACATGGATAAATAACTATATATTTTCTAAAAGTAAAGCATAAATTTGAGTGTGAGTCTCACTTTTACTAGACACTTGTGTGAACCTGGACCAGGTGAGTCTGGCCTTAGAGTTTCCTCTTGTAGCATTTTGTCATTTATAGACGCTCTGGGAACTTGTGACAGAACTGAGAGTTTGTCTTTGTGAAGGGCATGTGCTCTGAGCCATATCATTTCTATTTGCTCTCTCTTTAAATGGACACAGTCGTCATTTAGTTATGAGAAAACATTAGGCAAACATCAATGGAAGGATAGGATATTCTTTGAAGTAGCTGTCTGATATTCTTCAAAAGTGTGGAAGTTGTAAAAGGCAATGAAAGTGTCAATGCCTAGGATAAACTTAGTGGGAAGAAGGGGCATGAAACTCAACAAGGAGACGGGCTATTGGCATACCCGTGGGAAAATATCTAGATTGTATTAACTGAGGAGAAGAGACTCTCCCACTGTAGGTTTCACCATTTCCTATACACTGAAACCTGGAGTCTATAAACGTAGAGACAGTGAACAAAACATTAACATACAAGCACTCAGTGCTATTTTTTTCTGACTCCTGATGTAATATAGCCAGCTGCTTCAAGCTCCTGAGGCCTTGCTATCCTGCACATCCAGGATGGCCTATAACCTTGAACAAGGAGCTAAAGTAAACTTTCTACTTTAAGTTGCTTTCATTGGAGTATTTTATACAGCATCAGGAAATAAAGTAAGATAATAACTACAGAAGAAAAAAATTTTGCAAAACTTCTTCAAAAACATTCTTTAAACTAAAATTCAGTATTAATGCAGAATCATGGTTCCCTGTAAAAAAGGAAAAGATAATATCATAGAATGATTTGTGCTGGCAGAAATGAATAAACTCAGCAAAAAATTAGGAAACATTTTGAAGACAGAACTAGATAGCCAAGCAGAGGTATCACTAAAAAGGCAAGTTGGAACAATTGGAATAAAATAATAATGCCATTTTATTATTCTCTGTATATAAATACCACATCTGGTTATGATAAAAATTAATACCTGAATGAATATAAATAGAGATAGATGGGGATGCAATAACTCCAACTGAAGAAAGAACATGGGAGGCACTCCACAGTTGGAATTACTAGGGCATGATTCAATGATAAACTCATTATTCACAAAGTCTAAAGTGTATCACCTGCAAATGCTTGGTAATTGTAAAAGTATAAAATAATAATACATTTACAGTAGAAAAACCCAGCAAATATCACCCTACCCAATTGCTCAATGTAGCATTACCAATATTGAGACATATAGCTCTCCTGCTGCCTGCTAGGTTGTTCTGAAAGGACATCTCTTCCCTAGGCTGCTCTTTGTTATAAAGGACAAATGCCTTACTATGTTATGAGGATGGGCCATGCAAGCCTGAGTCAGGGTTGTTTTATAACAAGAGTCTCTAAGCTTCTTCAAAGGTGTCTAAGCTCATGAATGGCAGTCAAAACCACAGAAGTGTTGCAGAATAAAAGGAGGGAACAATCATGCAATGGTGGGAATTGGCAAAGATGAAAAGACCCTGAACTTGGTAACACACACCTGTTTTTAGAAAGTTGCAGGTTCTAGGCACACCCGGTCTATCCAGCAAAACACAGACAAAAACAAACAAATAAATATGACTTTACAAGCTGGAGAAATATAATGAAGTTTTTAATTTGTTTGACAGTATCATCTGGATATTATTATATTATTTATTGCATTGTGCATATTACATATAATTATATTCATTTTGGACAGTGTATCACAGATGTTCAAGATCTTTGCCTTGGAGGAATCTGGATGAAGGGTACATGGTTATTCCTATACTAGATAAGCAAAATTCATTTAAATTTAAAATCTTTTCAAAATTAAAAATTCAAAAATTCACTGATTTGCCCATGTTACACTGATACTGAATTTGAAAAAAAAAGTAACTCTTAAAGATATTAATTTAAAGTACTGGTATTCAAAACAGCAAAAAATACTAATATATCTTTTAAAATATAGTAGTTATAAAACATAGAAGAATAAGTCAAGAAGAATATTAAGCACTAGTGCAGACATATTGAAAACTCATGTCATGAGGTTGTCTGTATGGTTGTAAGATTAGACTCAAAAGCATTTTATCTAAAACAAGGAAAGCCAACATTAATTAATGCCTAACATTAATTCTTCACAGATCTTAATATGGAGCCAAATTAGCATATACATAATACAAAGACAAGTGAGTGTTACACAGTAGGTGACATCATTTCAAAACAGAAGGACAGTGTTCTGTGGTGGGCAGTGGTATTAACTCTGTAATTAAACTGAATTTATTGACAACCTTAAGATCTCCATGTCTGTTTCCTTGTTTGAAAAAATGATTAATATGTATGTGTTTTGTAAGCATCTGATTAGAACGTACAAGGGCGGGGCAGGTATATCAATAGGTAACGTTCTTGCAACATTACATGGGAACATGAGTCAGGGTCCCGAGAATTCATAAAAGGCCAGCATGGAAGTCACACTATACTGCCAGGGCTCCTACCACAGGTGAGAGGCAGACACATGAGAATCCCATAAAGCGTGTGGGCTGGTGTGCCTGGCATGTGCACCTGTGACGAACAAGAGATCCCATCAGAAGCTGGTGGGAAAGGAAGACATGAAGTGTCCTCATCACACATGCATGCACAAAACAGACAAAAATTAGAAAATATAGGGAGATCTAAGGTATACTCCTCCACACAAACATGCATACATTTCCACATCATACATGGATGCACAAAACAAACAAAAGATATAAAATGTAGAGCATTTTCAGTAGAGGTTTGTAAAAAAAACAAAAAGCTACAAACTGCTTCAAAGTGTTTTGGTTTGCCACTGCTTCAGAAAGATGGTGTTTACAAACAGGAAAGTTAGGGTTATGTGCCCATTAAGAATATCTTCATCATGAAGTATAAGACAAGTAATTGTCACATTTTCCTAAGAAACTCTTAGAATTTATGAAAATGTAATTCTTTTGTTAATAATATATAAACATCTGTGTTAATTAGTCTTCTGTTTTAGCATTCTGGCTTAGAGTCTAAATGGTTCTCAACCTTCCTTTTTTTGAGACAGGTTTCTCTGTAGCTCTCGAGCCTGTCCTGAAACTTACTTTGTAGGCCAGGCTACCCTCGAACTTATGGAGAGTCACTTATCTATCTCTGCCTCCTGAGTGCTGGGATTAAAAGTATGTGCCAACACTGCCTGGCTTGGTTCTCTATCATCCTAATGCTGCAATTCTTTAATACAGTTCCTCAGTTTTAGTGACCCACTGATATGGAATTCCCCTCTGTGTGCTGTGATTACTATTAATGAATAAAGAAAACTGTCTTGGCCTAATAGGGTAGAACAGAGCTAGGTGGGGAAAACTAAACTGAATGCAGGGAGGAAGAAGGCAAAGTCAGAGAGAAGCCACGGAGCTGCCACCAGAGACATACCGCTGAAACTTTGCTGGTAGGCCACGACCTCGTGGTGATGCAAAGATTAATGGAGATGGGTTAAATTAAGATGTAAGAGTTAGCAAATAAGAAACTAGAGCTAATGAGCCAAGCAGTGATTTAAATAATATGGTTTCTGTGTGATTATTTCAGGGCTGAGCAGTCAGGAACTAACAAGCGGCCCCTCCTCCTACAACCCACAACCACAAAATTATTTATGTTGCTACTTCATCGCTGTAATTTTTCTACTTTTATGAACTTTAATGTAAATATTTTTGGAGATAGGGGTTTGTCAAGGGGTTGCGACCCACGGGTTGAGAACCACTGATGTATATGACAAAGGAAGAGAGAGCTGACATTGGAGGATGTAGCAAATGTCGTATTTAGGTCCTGTGAAATTTAATATTTGAATACTTAGACAATTTATTTTAGAAAAAAACAAGAAAATGAAATTTAAAACAAGAACTGTTAGCATTCATGCATTAGAAGTAGAGAGATTGGATGAAAATTATTTAACTGCCCTCTAAGGTCAGGTTTACCCACACACAATAGGAATGATAGGAATGTATCAGGTTGCATTGTCTTTAGACCAGGAAACAAAGGCTTTAGAACAGTAGTACTTAAAAAAAAAAAAGACTTATTTCTATTTTATGTGTTTGCATACTGCTTTGTGTAGTGTGTACACCATGTGCATGCATGGGCCTGTGAGGCCAGAAGAGGGCATCAGAACTAGAATTATAGGTGATTATGAACTGCTATGAGAGTGCTGGAAACCAAACCCAGGTTCTCTGAAACAACAGCAAGTGCTCTTAATTGCTGAGCCATCTCTCCAGCTGAACAGCAGTACCTTTTAATTTAAAAGTAAGGAACACTAAGAATAAATCCAAAGTCTTAGAGAATTACTCCTATCTAATAAAAGTCAGGAGACTTGCCTTATGATCTTCATAACATGGGATCTATGTTGAAATGATTAGTTATTGCCTACAAAACTGGCATGCTAGATGGACTAAATTCTGATTAAGGAAACAAATCTTCAGAGCAAGACTGCCCAGAGGGATCTGTGATCTTCCAAGACTCTGTGTGAGCACATTTTTCTGTTCCACTCTCTGTCTCTAATCTCCAAGGACCTAGAGTATCTATCACACTCCTGCTTATAAAGCATTGTGATTTTACTTAAGGGTTCACACAATGAGATGATTCCACCATTCCCACTCTCCTTTGTTGAGAGCCTTTATTGTATTTGGTACCATTGGACAGAACAGTAGTGTGTGAATTACTAAGAGTTTCTCTCTTTATCTTTTATTGGAAATATAGAGAACTCAAACATAGAATAAATGCTAAGTTCTACCTTGTGATATATTGGAAGAACCTTTTTAAAAAGCTTTTATTCTTTTTTTAAAGAATATTAAATTTGGCAAAATTACAGACCCACTTATGTCATAACCCAAAGCAAGAAAAGGCTCTTGAGCCTGAAGGAATGTATGAGAGGCCAATTATCATATTGTACACACAGAATTTGAATTCAGTCAGATGGTGTAAATTCAGCTGATGAACTGAACTGAGTCAATGTAAATGTGTTGGGCATATTTCCCTCATAGACAGAAGTTCTGCTGCATAGAATAGATAAAAAATATTCCAACCTATTCCAAAGCCCAAGAAAAGTGAAGGATAAAGAGTGAGTAGTGTATCCTTGAGTGACCATCAAGGGACAGATGGCCACTTTAGAGAGAAAGCACATAACATTTCTAGGAGGAGAAGAAAAATTTAAAAATGGATTTAAATTAGTTTTATCATTGTGACCAAACATCTGTTGAAAGTAACATGAGAGAGGAAGGATTACTTTGACTCATTTTTTGAGGCAATCAGGTCCACCATGATGGGAAGGCATATAGCAGGTGGCTCCATTGTGGCAGCAGTGTGAGCTTTCTCATGTCTCAGTCAATCAGTGTTTGAAGAAAACGAATGCTTGTCTTCAACTGGTTTGCTCCCTTTTCCCTTAAGCCTGGGACCACAGCTTATAGAATGCTATTGCCTGCATTCTAAGGAATCTATCTCTCTCAGTTCATATTCTCTGGTAATGTCCTTACAAACACATCCAAAGGTGTGACTGACCTCTGTCCTTTGGAACTCCTAAATTCAAATTGTTGTTCTAAATTAGCCATCACTGGGTATGCAAATGAGTTCCTGTGATTAGGATGGAAAATTTTGAAGAGTAAGAGACAAAGAGATGGTACAGGGAAGAAGAGCCTGGGCAGGGCTAAGGGAACAAAAGGTCTTGAGACTGTTAGATGCATGACATTATTTTGCCTCAGAATGATCCCTGTAAGTGGAGCTTGGATGTAACTTCCAGTATGCATGAAGCCACATTCCATGTGAGCAGGGTAAATAAAGGGATGTTCTCTATTAGAAACCATTGCCAATAGGTCTAAATACTTGTAGAGTAGTATGCCCACTTCTCTCTGTCAACATGACTCTTGGGTGACATTGCAAAAGTCCCAAAGATATCAAGGCACTCCGAAGAAGCTCAAGGATTATAATAAACAGTTTTAATTCTACCACTTTGGAAACACACAGGTATTTCTTAATCTTCATTGCTTAATGCTTTGAAGAATTGAATTAAGGCATTGTGAACTTTGATTAATGCTTGAAGATTATCTGAATTTACTCATGTCATTAGTCTGGGAAAATCTTACAAGTTATAAACTCTCCCTCAAAATCATTAGATGCTTTGTGTTTTGTACTTTTCAATATTCAGTTGTTTAACTTTTAATGAATCTATTTTTGTAAAAGATCAAGTAGTGCACATTTTTACTAAAACAGCTTTGTTTGATTCTTCATATCAATACCTCACAGTAAAAAAATTACTGTTTTTTACTGTCATTCACAGAAGATAATTTATTTCATTTTTGTTTTGTTTTTTAGTGTGTGTGTTGTTTGTTAATTTGTTTTCCAAGACAGGGTTTCTCTTTGTAGCCCTGTTTGACCTGGAACTTGTTCTGTAGGCCACGGTGGTCTCAAACTCACTGATATCCTCTTCCTCTGCCTCCTAAGTACTGAGATTAAAGGCATATTCTATTATACCCAACTCAGACAATTGATTTCTTGTCTTAACCTGAAGCTATATGTCTAAGTAGTTATAAGGAAATATTCTTTCTTCTTACCCACTGATGTTTTTGAAGAGGTTACCAAGTGCTAGGGTGGTCACAGGAACTACAGAGGCAACAGCAAATAAGACCAAGAACAAAAGCCCCAGAGTGCAAAATGGAAGAAGGTCAAGAGATAATTTAACAAGCTAGTGTGTGTGTGTGTGTGAGAGAGAGAGAGAGAGAGAGAGAGAGAGAGAAAGAGACAGAGAGAGAGAGAGAGAGAGAGAGAGAGAGAAGCATGCCTCTCTTAGATGATCAGATTTTTGAGCAAAGTCAAGTAGAATCAATAAAGGAATAAACAGAAAAGTGAATTGACCAAGTTGTATCTGGGATAGCTGGGTATCAGCAAATCAGAGTGGTTGGAAACAAGATCATATATGGAAAGAAGGGAGAAGACTTCAGAGAGTTCCCCAGAAGTCAGGAAATGTGGGGCCTAAAGAACAGCAGGACTCTGGACATTACTCTAAGTTCAGTCTTGGACAGGGTTTAGAGTCAGGACTAGAATAGACTTCAGACTTCTCTGCCATTATTCTGAAGAGAGCTGAATGAAGTGGCTGTGGAAACAAGGTGGTCAGTCATGGTACAGTAGCAGTGGTCTTCAGTGGAGAGGATGGTCTGAGCTAGGAGTAAGCAATGAGCAGAGGATGGTTTCTGCAAGCTCTGGGAGATCTGTATCTCAAGCAAGAGGAGAGCTAAAAGGGAAAGTTCACACTGAGAGAACAACATCCCTGGTGGATCTCATAACAGCAATATAGTAGCATGGTTTAAAAAGATGAACTATGAACTATCTTAAATAAATCTATAACTTCTCATGTTAGCTAAATAATAATAATAATAATTTTAAATAGCTGAAATATTAAAATAAGTTATGACAGATTTAGACAAATGCTACATGATTCTACTCTCTCTTTCTCTCTCTGTCTCTGTCTCTCTGTGTTTCTGTCTCTGTCTTTGTCATTCTCTTTCCCTCTCTCTCTATTTGTTATATCACACACACAGGCACATACATACACACAAACAGAGTATATGTATATGGATGGCATATATGTCAAAAAAGCAGAAGTGGGGCTATGAAAAGGGAAGTGAGAGTCTAAAGAGAAGAAAGGGAACAAGAGAGGATAATGGGCAATCAAAAAACCAACATGTTTTCTTACATGGGGAATCTGGAATTAAGTATATATGTATATATAAATCAGAGCAGAGAAACACAAAACATATGTTAAATATGCAATATGGATATGCAAAAATATGTCAGCATCAAAATATGCATTTAATATATACATAAATATATATTGGCAACAATCTGTGTCAAGTATCTGTCTATAATAGGTAAAGCAAAGTCTAGAAAGGATAACTATGTGTATGCCTTATCTCTGTACTGTCTCCTGATCTATTTTGTATCTTTTAAACAAAAAATTGTTGTAAGGAGGCTGTTTGTTGTTTCCCAGCTGCTTGGCAGCTCAGACCTGAAATAATCACACAGAAACTATATTATTTAAATCACTACTTGGTGCATTAGCTATAGCTTCTTACTGGCTAACTCTTACATGTTAATTTAACCAATTTCTATTAATCTGTGTATTGCCATGTGGCTGTGGATTACCAGCTAAAGTTCCATCCAGCATCTGTGTCCCATGTGGGCTACATAGCTTCTCTTGAAGCCCTTCTTTCTTTCAGCATTCAGTTTAGTTTTCCCTGCCTGGGTAAGTTATGCCCTGCTATAGGTCCAAAGTAGTTTTCTTTATTAATTAACCAATCATATTCACAGCATACACAGGGGAATCCCACATCAAACAAAAAAACAGAAATAATTATTTGTACGAGAAGAAATCTATCATGCTCAGGTTAGAAAATGCTAGTCAAGTTTTATTAATCTGATTTCATATGATATTAACATGTTATGACCCACTGTTTTCAAAAGCTGCTCTGTTTGAGCATCCCATCTGTCACTTGAGCCTATACACATCCCACCAGACAGAAACTAAGTCTTTGAAAATGTGAAATCCCCAAAGACAAGGAATTGGCAAAGTCTACAGTATTGAACTCCATTCCTATGGAATTGTTAGATGTCTCTTACTTATGAGTCAAGCTGGCTCCTCTATCTTCCTCTATTCACTATCTGTATTTCTGATGTCACAGAAAGCAAAATCCATTTTCTTGCCATAGATGGACCCTCCATTATTTGAATACAGTTTTGAGCTTCACTAACCTTCTCTAATTCAAGACAGTTACCACCAGGTCAATGGTGTGGGAGGTCTTTCTGTCTATGTGTTGCTTTTATTGGTTATTGAATAAATAACTATTTTGAGCCTATGGCAAGGAAGAACAGGACTAGGCAGGGAAAGCTAAGCTGTATGCTGGGAGAAAGAAGAGCAGAGTCAGAGATGCCATGGAGCCACTGCTGGAGATAGATGTGCTGAAACTTTGCTGGTAGGCCACGACCTTGTGGTGATGCACAAATTAATGGAGATGGGTTAAAGACATATGTAAGAGTTAGCTAATAAGAAGCTGGAGCTAATGGGCCAAGCAGTGATTTAATTGATACAGTTTCCCTTTGATTATTTTGGGTCTGTGATAGCTGGGTGGCTGGGAACCAACAAGCAGCTCTCTCCTCCAACAGCTCAACGCTTGCCCTACGTGTTCAAATGAAACTATTCAGATCTGTAGGAAACCCTGATTGAAATGCTTTTCAGTGTCAGGGACTCAAAAGGAGAACTCTACAAATGCTAAATGCAACCCAAGCCAAAGTGACTGAAAAAAGACAGACTTCCAGTGGGAGGGGGCACAATAATGGGGCATGGTAATATAAAATATACATGTTTGACAATAATATTATTCAGCATCTATGGCCAAAATTGGCAATTTTCTAAAAGATTTTGCATATTCTACATTTGAGTCACCAGAAATAGTAGTTTTTGGCACTACAAAGTCTACTAAGTCACTTAACACCATTTCCCCTTAGCTTTATTTTTGTAACTGGTGATGTAGCAGCTCGCAAATTGAGACAGTTGACATGTGACAATTGAGAGCCTGAGACAGGATAAACACAGACATGAGTATGGGGACAGACTGGGCTATAGAGTGTAACCCTCTCAAAATATTAAAAAAAATAAAATGACAAAAAGCAATAGCACAACCAGTATTCAAATATTAACTGTAACTTTTCCAGTATACACTTATTTGACTTATTAATAGAAAAGACTTTAAATATTTCAGGGTTTGTCAAAATTCTAGTAACATTTACCAATACTTCCATTCCATGTAGCATGAACTAATATAATATTGTATTACATTGTACAAAGTACAAAATGCATTCATTATTGATAAGATTTGTGCTGTTTCCACCTCATGGCTATTGCCAGTAATCTGAGGTAAGTGACCATGTACAAGTATTTGTGTACATCTCTACTCATTTCTATTAGTAACATGTGAAGAGTAAAATTAATGACTCATATGGTAGTTCCCTGTGTGATGGTATCAAATTGACTGAATATCTGGGATGGGATAAATGCCCATGTGTGTCTACTTACACATTTCCAGAGAAGAGAGTCATGTAAGATATTGTAGGGGTGGGACAGGGAGAAAGGACTTGTCTGTAAGAGGAGGAGGGCCTGCTTGTTCATCCTGGCCACCCAGTTAGCTTACACCTGAAATAAGCACACAGAAACTGTATTAATTAAATCAGTGCTTGGCCCATTAGCTCTAGTTTCTTATTGGCTAATTCTTACATCTTAATTTAACCCACTTCTATTAATCTGTGTGTTGCCACGTGGCAGTGGCTTATTGGATAAAATTTGGGATGTCTGTCTCTGGTGGTTCCATGGTGTTCCTCTCCTACTCTCTCTCTCTTCCTCCCAGCATTCAGTTCTGTCTCCCCCCACACCTAAGTTCTGCCCTATCAACTAGGCCAATGCAGTTTCTTTATTCATTAACCAATGAAAGCAACACATGGACAGAAGGACCTCCTACACCATTTCCCCTTTTCTGTTTAAACAAAAAGGAAGGCTTTAACTTTAACATAGTAAAATTACATATAAAAACAGTTATCAATAAAAAACTACAGTTACAATATTTATATCTACTTCATCTTTTATCATAACTAAAGAAAACTATATAAATTCTTCAATGCCATCAAAGACCCTAGAAGGATATAATATTATCTAAGTAAACAGGAAATGCATTATAAACAACTTCTAAAACTCTAGAATTGACAGAGACATCTCACTGCCTGGACAGTCATCCAAAGTTCTCCTGTACTGTTGGGGCATCCATCTTCAGCCCACAGGCCTATAGTATCCAGCAGGGTTTTCTATGAAGCAGGAAAATTCAAAGACAATTCATTCACTTTCTTCTGTATCCTGCAGAATGTCTCACAGACTCTCTCATGAAGCAGGAACCCTGAAGAATCACCTCACCTTTAGGCAAGTTCAGCAGTCATCTCTCTGTGAGTACTGCTTGTCCAGTGAAGTAGTCCAGGCAAGAGCAGTTTCTTGCCCAAATGGCTAAGGAGCCTCTTCAATAGCCATCTTCTTCTTGAAGTAATTGGTGCTGGCAATTGGTGTCTCATTGTCATGAAAAGACCTAAATTCTTAAACATTTTAAAGGCCATATTCTGTAGTCTTTGAAAGATATGAAGAATGCCTATCCATCAGAAATATATCTATGCACATCTAGAAAATCTTACTAACATGACTACAAGCTTGACTATTATAGATGATTATCTATTAACCTGTATTTCTTAATTATACATTACATTTTTTAAATTAACTACACAAACACAATACCTTAATCAAGATAAAAACTACATATACATATAACAAAATTGAGCTTATATTTGTATCAATAAACCAAGATTCATACCAATGCAAATCTCTATATCATATCCCCCTTTAAATGTAAAAGAACATTTATGAACAATATTTGGGAATATGGGCATAGTTTTGTCTATACTGCTTACTGCTGTTTGGGGCTGCTGTTAGTTCTTTCATGGTGTATTCTATGTGCTAGGTTCATCTCAGTCAGCAGTTGGGTGAAGTAATTTTTTGAGGGTGTTTATGGCGACCTTTCAGGAAGCCTTGGTCCATGAACCATATTCACCTGGAAGCAATCCACAGATTCTCATCTTCTCTGAAAACAAAAGAAGAACTTCTTTTCCTAAGCAACATATTCTTAGACCCAAATTCTGAAGTCAAGAAACCTTTATAATATACATGCTGGTTTAGCTAAGCAGCCCATACAATGAAATGTCTCTCTGTACTTCGCTTCTTCACAGTCAAAAAATTCAAAGAAAACACAATATACATAATCCAGACTCTCTGTGAATTTTCCATCTTTACATGGCTTTTTAATACTCTATTACTTTTCAATATTTATTTTATTATTTTTATTCCTTTAATCTCTGTCTGTACTCTGTTTCTTTAAAGACTTTACCCTTTTTTAAGCATTAGCTTTATTTTATGACTCTCTATACTCTTTTTCTTCTCTCTTTCAAGCTTACATACATTTATCCAACAGTATGACCCATTTATAGGTCTTTTATGTCTGAATCTGTCCTACTGTGTATCTCTAATTCTTTATTTTCCAGGAGCACTTTTTAAAATGCTAAGTGCTTCTGAAAACTGAAGCTGCACCATTGCTCAGGTAATACGTCAGTGCCTGCTTGCCCCACCCAGTCCACTCGTGCCTCTGAGCCATGCACAACACCCCACTTCTAGGTACACAGCCAGTCCATGCCACCATTAAGCAAGCTGCAGCAATCTGTTCACAAACCCCATCCAAATGCTCCAGAGCCAGAGGTCGCACTGGCAGCACAGTCCAGAAAGCAGGCATTTCAAAACTGATGCTTTTCTTTTCTGCTGCAGCTGAGTCAAGAAAATCTCTCTCAAAGGAGCTGCAGCAAGCTACCAGCAAACAGCAAAAAGCTGTGTCAAACTCTGTAACTTTTTTTTCTAGAATTCCTTTTCAAGCTTTCTCAGGTTTCAAGTGGATTTAGCTAGCACACGTTGGAGTGCCAATTGTAACAGAAAGAGGGCCTGCCTGTTCGTCCTGGCTGCCCAGTTAGCTTACACCCAAAATAACCACACAGAAACTGTATTAATTAAGTCATTGCTTCACCCATGAGCTCTAGTTTCTTATTGGCTAATTCTTACATCTTAATTTAAGCCACTTCTATTAATCTGTGTATCACATGTGGCAGTGGCTTACCAGATGAAATTCACACATCTGTCTCTGGTGGCTCCATGGTGTTCCTCTCCTTCTCTTTCTCTCATCCTCCCAGCATTCAGTTCTATCTTTCCTGCCTACCTAAGTTATGCCCTATCAACTAGGCCAAGGCAGATTCTTTATTCATTAACCAATGAAAACAACACATGGACAGAAGGACCTCATACACCACTTGTCTTTTACAAGGAAATCTTTCCAGCTTTCAACTTGACTGAAAAAGTTGTGCAAGGAGAAAGCAACATTTGCACATGAGTGCAAGCATTTCTTTTTGAATGGGTCTGTTGCTGCTGACATTGTCTCCAGCTGATGGTAGATCATGGTATCTGACTTTTCAATGTGGGATCATATCAATAACTCTACAGGAAACATCTCAGATTTGAGCACCAGATTGGGACTGTTGAACTTCCTGGATGGGGAAGCTACTTGGATCTCTGCCTCTGCAATGTCTAGCCATGCCTGTCTGTATTATTCATTTTCTTTCATGAAGTACATATAATAAATCCCTACTCATTACATACACATACACACACACATAAATGTGTACACACACATGCACACACACACACACACACACACACACAATCCATCTGTTTTTTTCTCTCTGGAGAATCCCACCTAATATACTAAGTTTATTGAAGAGTTGCTGCACAGCTTTGTCCTGGAACCTTTACTGGGGCAGTGAGAGAGTGGAGAAAGAACAGCTATGTGGACACAGATCAGAAAAATACTGGGACCAGGTAGGCTGTGAACAGCCTGCTGGAGCTATACCAACAACAGCACAACTACCCAGAACCTCAGTGGATTCATTTTACACAGCACATATGTTTGTTATTATATAATAACTCATATATAAATGTATATATAATAAGCTAGTTATTAGCTATAGCAGCTTTCTTTATACAGTATCATACAATTTGTGGCTTAATGGTACTCCATATTTTTTCTCACCTATTAGTTCTAATCCCCAACAAAATGGTTAAGAAATGTAGTTGATATACAGATCAGTTTGTTATGGTGAAGACATCCAATATTTATGTATTATGATATGAACTGTGGGCTTCTCTGGTATTTGTTGTCATATACAGGAAACTCTATTCTATTCCAGTTTTCTTGTTGATAACTTCTTATCATGAAGACTATAGGATAGTTTCTTAACTTTTCTGCACTTATTAAGATGATTAAAAGACTACTTCTACTCAGGCATATGACATTATATTTCTTTATGAGTAAATGTTGAACTAAACTTGCATTCCTGTGATATATCCTTTTTATTTATGCTGCATGAATTTTGTTATATAAGATGAGTTTGTCTGCTAAAATTTGCTATTTTAATATCTCTATTCATAAAAAGTGTTGATGTCAGCTTTGGCTGGTTCTGGCAATGTGTTGATATTGGCTTAATAGATGGTGTTGTTCTAAATGCTCCCTTCTTCTGTATTACTAGAAAAGTTTAGGAAATTATGTGGTCCTTAAATATTTGATAGAATTCTACAGTGAAGCCATCTGGGCCTGCTCTTTTTTATGGGTAATGCATGTTATTTCTAGTTTATGTCACTTGTTATAGTCCCACTCAATAATGAACTGCTCTTTATATCAGTTTTAATAATTGTGTCTTCATGGGGATTTGTATATTTTATACAAGTTATTTAATATCATGCATATAATGACTCATAGTATCTCTGCATTTCTTTAGGCCTGGTAGCAATGTATTCATTTTAAATTATGGTAACATTCTTTCTTATTTAATCTATCTACAAATATGTCAGTTTTGTTTGTACTTTCAAAGAGTTTGAATTGACTACTTTTCTGCTATGTATTTCATCACTCAACACAAGAATATTTATTATTTATTTCCTTTGATTTGTGTTAGGTATGTTTGCCTTTCTTTTCCTACTGTCTTTGGAAGAAAGATTAGATCATTGATTTGAGATATTTCTTGCTCCTTAGTAAAGCACATAAACTATAAATTCCTTGGGAAGCATGGCTAGATGCATATTATAACATTATCTCTTCATTTTCATTCATCTTGACAGATTCTCTAATATGTCTTTTTATTTTTCTCTTAATTTATTATTATTTGCAGAAGAGGATACTTTTAAGTTTCTACACAATCATGAGTTTACCAAATTCATGTGATATTCATCTTTAATTTTATTGCTTTTAACAATGTGAAATCCTGCATATTTCATAGTTTACCTAAGGCGCAGGATGGAGGCTCCCCACACTGTCATGAGGGGAGTCAATATAAGTTAGACTTTCAATAGATTCCGGGTTCTTCTAAGGGAAAATGCATTGCTATGTCCTCTCACAGCTACAGGGACTTCACCCAACTGGTGTGACTAGGGAATGGAGGACTGAGAGATACATATGGACAGAAGATTTGGGATTAGGTAAGATTGGGAATACTGGGCTCTCCGACAGGAAAGCCTCAGCACTCCAGGGCTTATTAGATAATTTGAAGAGAGTTCTTTGAAAAGGCATACATGTAAACAGAGAGGCAGGATTATTACATACGATAAAGAAGGCTTAGCTAATTAAGAAAGTAGATTTATCTGATCTCTGTGGAAGCAGCTTCTGTGGGAGACTAGTCTTTAGAGCATAGACATACAGGGGGAGAAATCTATAGTAGACATTTTCTGCACTATCACTACCTACACATGGAACCTGAGGAAGGCTTTGTCACACCTCTGAGGTGATGCCTGGCGATGCCCATGTCAACAACACACATTCACTCATAATTTCATTCACTCTGAGTTTCCAATAATGAAAGTGATTCAACAAATGAGACTGTTCACCATCTGTATGCGAAAGAGAGGGGTCAGAGGGAGAAAAATGAAGGCAAAATGAAGTAATTATATTTTAATTAAAATAAAAATATTAAGAAAAAAGTGAAGGATTTTGTATTCTCCATCTCAAATCACATACAGTAGTTAATTAAGAAGGAACAAGATATACATGTAAGAACCAAAATTACAAGCTGTCTAAAGAAAAGCTATGTGTATTTCTTGTGATAGATTAAGCAACACGTTCTTAGATTTGACATCAAAGTACAAGCAACAAAAGATAATTGGACTTCATTATAATTAGAAACATTGATGCTTCATTGGACAATATTACAATTGAAAAAAATCAACAGAACTGAAGAAAACTTTTTCAAATGTTATATATTAAAAGATTTGCATCTAGAAAAATGTAAAAGCAAAACAAAACTATATAACCAAAACAAAAGACATAAATCCAATTGAAATTGGAAGCTATATTTGAGTGGCTATTTTATCACTTAAGAGATCAATTGGCTATGTAGTACTCCACTGTGTAAATGTACCACATTTTCCTTATCCATTCTTCAGTCAAGGGACATTTAGGTTGTTTCCAGGTTCTGGCTATGACAAACAAAGCTGCTATGAACATAGTTAAGCACTTGTCCTTGAGGCACGACTTAGCATCCTTTGGATATATACCAAAAGGTAGTATTACTGGGTCTTGAGGAAGGTTGTTTCCTAATTTTCTAAGAAATTGCCACACTGACATCCAAAGGGGTTGTACCAGCTTGCATTCCCACCAGCAATGCAGAAGTGTTCCTTTTTCCCCACAACCTCTCCAGCATAAGCTGTCATCAGGGTTTTTGATCTTGGCCATTATTACAGGTGTAAGATGGAATCTCAGAGTTGTTTTGATTTGCATTTCTCTGATGACTAAGGTTCAACATAGTAAAAATGGCAATCTTACCAAAAGCAATCTACAGATTCAATGCAATCCCCATCAAAATCCCTGCTTTTCTAATATACATTCCCAAAATCCATATTGCTCCAAACAAAAACATAGTCAGGCCTATCACAGCAATATCTCAGTCCCTGGTACCAACTTTTGCTTCAGTTAGGGTTTTTATGATAGTAAAAGACACCATGACCATGGAAACTCTTACAAAGAAACATTTGTAAGAGTTGCAAGGGGTGGCTTGCTTTCAGTTTCAGAATTTCAGTCCATTATCATCATGGCAGGGAGCATGGTGACATGCAGGCCAGTGTGGTGTAGTGAGAGTGTTACACCTTGCAGGCAACAGGAAGTCAAATGACAGGCATACTAAGGGAAGCTTGAGCAAAAAAGACCCTAAAGCCCACCCCAACAATGACACACTTCTTCCAACAAGACTACACCTCCTAATAGTGCCACTTCCTTTGGAGGTCATTTTCCTTTTAACCACCAAAAGCCATCAGGCAGGAACTGAAGGAAAGGCCATGGAGGAACACAGCTTACTAGTTCTACTAGTAAGTAACTTACTAGTTACTACTCCTCATGCCTTGTTTAGCCTGCTTTCTTATACACCCAGTGCCACCTACACATAGGTGGTACTGTCCACAGTGAGCCGGGTTCTCTCATGTCAATCATCAATGAAGAAAATGCTCTAAAGACTTGCCTACAGAAAATCTGATGGAAATATTTTCTCAAATGAGTTAGTTTCCTTCTTCCTATATTACCCAAGATTGTGTCACGTTGACAAAAACAAACAAAAATCAACAGAAGTGACAAGTGTTATAACCCTAACTCCACTCTCAACCTTTGGCCAGGATTAAGGTTTGAACTCCCAAGATTGCCTCTAATTACAGGACCCTTGTTTTCACAATAAAGAGTACATAGGAAGTCACATGACAATGACTCACCCTAACTTCACAGCACTCAACCCAGGTCTATCTCTACTTCCCTAATTTGGGTGCATAAATTATATACCAAGAGATTATGTATAAAAAACTCACTCTAACCCAACAAGTCTTTCTCTAAAGTAGAGACTTCTACCTCCCACTATGCTAAAGGGGTTGCTTTAATTACTACCCAGCTGCTCCTCAATTACAGTTCACCTAATACATAATTCTTTTCATTCTGGTGTAAGAGTGAATTTTTTCACTACCCTCAAGTCTCTTCCTCAACTTCATAGTGGTCAGAACACTACAAAGGGTTTGTAAATGAGACCCATCCTATGCATGATGTTTTATGAGAACCAAAAAATGTAGTGAGACCAAAACCACTTGATTCCAAATCAAATAGGAATTGGATCCTTTTTATCAGACCAGAGCACCAGGTCCTAATCTCTGAAGAGTTTATCTAATGGTTCACAGCTGTTCATCTTCTCTAAACAATTGCTTCCAGTAGCTCCAATTGCTCCTAACTGGTTGCTGGTCAACATGTGCAGGAAACAGGTCAACCTCTTAAGATAGGATGCTGCTTCAGGATAATTTATGCTCATGAAGCCCTGGTGGATCAGAGCCAATTTTGATCTGAAAATTCACAGTTTTGCACAGTCCTCATTGGAGTTCAAGTGCTGACCCAAGAACCACACTGAGACTCACTTGGCTGGGCTTGCCTGGCACACGCTCAACTCTTAACCCCTTCCTCATAACTCTTATTAGTCCCTTACTTATGTCTTCTCTGTAGAAATCCCCTCAACTAATCCCATTACTCTGGATCCCTGAACCCAGCTCTTTCTAGAGAACATGATTTAAGGCATTAAATTCAGATGTCTATGCCATATCAACAAATCAAATATAGCAGAAGTTATTTCTAAGTTTTCTTCAAAAAACAGTTCCTTTTATTTTTATGAAGCAATAATAGATGAAAGTTGGAGAGGGAGGAAAAGAAAAGAGAGGGAAAAGAAGGAGAAAGAAAGGGGGCAACTGCGTAATATTCATCAGAAGGAGAATTGCCATTGAGAATATTAGGGAGAACTAAGAGTGTCTCAGTTACTTTTCTGTTACTGCAGAAACTAGGGGTTGTTATTACATTCAAAAAAAGGCTTCATTTGACAGTTACAGATATTAGATTGGATATAGATAGAGGTGAGCAATGTGTTTCTACTACAAGGATTAAAGAGAGTTCAAGATAATTGGCACCTGAGTCTACAACAGTCTACCCATCCTCAATCCTTCAGTTCTAATCAGTCATTAATAGGTGTGGCATTTTTTCTTTTTGCTTCAAATTTTAGTTCATGTAAGTGCATATCTATGTGTATAGATGTATGTATGGCAGCATGTTATGGAAAATAAGAGCAAATGGTAAGTACTATAAATCTTTATAAAGTCTAAACCTATGTACGAGGAACAAGCTAATTGTGAACTTACTGTTAATGATCTAAATTATTTATATCAAGACAAAGAACATATTTTTAATTAAAGAAAATGAGATATTAATGAAACTTTTGCTATTTTTAATTGTATTCATTGGAATTAATTTTACACTGACAGGTATCACACTTTTCTCATTACCACGTGGCAGTTGAAGACTATGTATATTCTCAGATGTTGAAGTCTCGCTGACAAAGGCGTTACCTTGCACATCATCATTGCAGTGTGAACACGAATCTTCTAATCTCTATATTTTTTTTCGAGAATACGATATGCTATTGTTCTAATGTGGATATTCCTTAGGGTATACAATGATTTCCCTAGAGGCATCATGGAGAAAATAAAACCTTGGCTGAGTAGCCAATAAAATAAGCAAATACAATTGATCGTAGCAATGAAGGAATTGATATTTTCTAATGTGGGGGTATTGTCAAAGGACCCTCACAGGAGCTTCACACAATTCCTTCCTCCCACCACAGTTAAGCTGCAAGTGATCTTGGGAAATACTAAATTATACCCAGAATGGATGGTGAATTCATAATGTCATCTCAAGGTAGAACTCCCAGTGCAGTTTCCAGGAAGGCATCATCTACCATAGGAGGGGATTTTGTTGTGGTGTAGATGTTTTCAGTCCCTCATACTCCTCTAAGCACTCACAACCCATGCTCCTGTAAACCCCCCTCATCCACGCTCCTGCAAGTACAATAAACACATTGGTTCACCAAGTTGTACTTGGGTAGAATCCTTTCTTTAGTACGTCATCAATCCCCAATATAGAGTGAAAAGAGATCTCGTCAGCATTTCTAAGAGAAGCTAATTCAATAACTATCTTTTACTAGAAGCCAATGGTTCCACAATAGAAAGTGATCTACCAATGTAACCCAATATCAACCAAAATGTCAATATACAAAATGTCAGAAACAAGCAAGCAAAATAAGTATAAAATCTGTATGGAGTTACAACAGAATGGCTAATCTTGATTGTGAACTTAATTAGATTAATAATTCCCTGAAGACCTGAGTATAGTTCTGTGAATGATTTGGAAATACTTCCAGGGACAATTATATCATGAGAGCTCTGAACTTATTAGTGTATTAATCCCTTGATGGATTCACAATATGATAAACCCATAGGAACATGAACATACAGTAGCATTCAACACAAACTTATAAGCATGCACACAGAGGTTAATCTTTCACCATATATAAAAATCAACTCAACGTAAGTTAAAGAGTTGTTTTCTTTTAACTTTGTGCTTTTTTTTTGAGGTACTGCATTTGAGTGTCGGGGAGGTATGTACACATGCATGCAGGTACCCATGGAAGCTAGACGAGGGCATCAATTATTGGAGCTGTACCTACAGGAAGTTAGGAAGTTGTAAGGACCTGGACAGAGTGCTGGGGATTGAATTCTGGTCCTCTGAAGAGCAGCAGCATATGCCCTTTGCATCTGAGCCAACTCTGCAGCCCTCATTGATGCCTTCAGTACCAAGGTTGTGATGAGGAAGTGGGATACCCACATCCTAGGATAACAGGATGGCCAAAGCAGCATCTGTGATTATGTCATCTGGGCATGTCCATACATTTTTAGTGTGTGTGATGTATTTCATTTTGAGCTTCATTATCAGATACTTACTCTAAATCATTTGACTTTGTCAATTAAATTCTTCTGCGCTACTGGGACAATTTACTCTCATTATACAAATGTTGGATAGTCTCCCTGTTGGTTTCGACACTGCAATCAACAGCACCCATTGAACGCTGCAGAGTAACCCCACACATTTCTGTGCAAGTGTCAATCCGATGTAAAGGGCTACCATTGTAGTAATGCTGCTATTATTTTCAGAATTCAATAGAGAAAGTACAATTCTAACTGTTAAGCATCTGGAGGACTTTCAAGAGCTCTGATATGAAAGCAAGCCCCTCTGGAGTATTGAATAGCTCTCTAATCTATTTTTAAACCGCTGTCTAAATATAAGCAAGGGAAGAGAGAGAGAAAGAGACCTTTCATGTCTGTGTTGCTCTCTGGGGTCATACACCCTAAACAGGAAGGAAATGCTAGTGCCAGTAGGTTTTCCATGAGTGGGCTTTGTCAGAATCCTTCCTCCACTGTCAAAAAAAAACCAATAATTAATGGGTTTTGCTCCATTGTGCTGTCTGAAGGGTAGGGTCTGCTTGAAGCAAGCCCTCTTTGCAGAAGAGATTTGTTTACTGCACCTTGATAATAGCTCAACGTTTTGAAAAGAAAATTCATGAAGAGAAAAAAGTCCTACTGAATATAGAAGGAAAAAAAATGAAACCGTTGTCAAGATAAAAGTGTCAGCATCAGAGACGTGCTCAATGCTGAGGTTGTTCACAGACTTTAAAAATACCTCCATACAAGCTAGCACAATGAGGATGCCTCAGGCGTTCTGTCAAAGGGATCCTGAGCAGACACACTATCTTTTTTCCCATAGTGAACTTTCATGAGAATATGAACTTTATGTTTCTCACACTTAAATTACATTCAGAGTCTTCTAACAGAGAATAATTGGGGGCCAGTAAAATGTCTCAGTGGGTGAAGAAGTTCACTGCCAAATCTGATGGCTGGAGTTCAGCTCTGGTGGAAGTAGAAGATGACTGGAAAATTGTTTTCCAGTTCAGATAAACTTGGGCATACTCAAAGATATGGCCATGGGTTAGAGATCACCCATTCAAAAACCTGTCTCTCTTCTCTTGGGATCAAAAGAAGTAACTACTGCATAAGAACACATCAGCAAAGACTGAGAAAAAGCATCTCCAAAAATAAAGCTGTGTCTCTGGGCAGTGTCTCAGTACTCCAGACATTTTCCTACATCTATCTAACTTAATCTTAATGGTACTACAAGATCAGTGCTATTAATGTTCTCTGCACAACAAGGGGATGTGGAAGTGATGTGAAATAGGGGAAAGACGTGATGAGAGAGAATGGGGCAGGGATGAAGTCAGACTTGTTACTTCACGTCTTAAAGCTTTCCCTCCAGGTCTTGGGCTGTTGGTTCCTATATGATAAAGAGGTACTAGCCTTCTCACATCATAGTATCCATACCCTGGCCCTCCTCCCTTGGGAATAGGCAGGTTGGGGGCCAAATCCTTAAGAAATAAAACATTATATGCCACAGGTATAGTCTAGGCAGGTGAGGGATAACCAGGCATTCTTTCATAAGTATTTTACTGCCTTTTTTGCTGGCCAGAATTTGCCAGGTTCCACATCACCCACAGGAAGACCTCCAGTGCCTCCTGGGTGGGCCACTATTTGACATCTTTGTGTTAGATGGTAGATGACCTAATATTCAAATATTCTATATGATTCCAATCCACTTGCTATCAAAATGGTATCATGTAGGGTCATGGTAACTGGCTGTTGGAATAATTCATTTATCTGTTTCTTGATAATACAGCAACTGAATCTTCACAGCATGATAGACATTGTGCAAGATGCTTATGAATACAATGTAATCTAAACTCTCCAAAACTATGTTAAAGAATATACTTCACATGGTTTCTAAAAGAATATTAACCTTAAGAGACTGCCAAGAGGGTTCATGAGGTCTTTAAAGACACATGCTGTCATGCCTAATGACCTGAGTTCAATCCCCAGGACCCATAATGTGGAAGGAGGCAAATGATTACTGCAACTTTATACACTCATGCCTCACACACTTAAAAAAAAAAGCTAACCTAGATTTGAAAATATTTCCAAACTCTGGTGCAAGATCTTTTAATAAAAGTTAAGGACTTAACCCCACAAGTTAAACAACTATCCAAATGTTTATTGAAAGCATCCAATGCCTTTTGAGAGCTAAGGGGGCGTTTGCATGTTCTTTCTCATTCTCCAGTGAATCTGCAGTGTTGAAAGAACATTTTGATCTCTAAAGTGTCTAATGCACTGGAACTTCCCAGGGTAGCTCATAAACCTGCTTCATTAGACTACCTGCAGGGATTCTTAGAGTTAGATATGCTCACATAGGCAGAAGGGGGCAGTCTGCAGGGCTGGCATGATAGGTGAGCATTTCTGATTGTGTGAATGTCTATAACTTTTAAAGCATCGTTTTACTTTCCAGCCTTGGAACAGGTAAATGGGAAAAGAGAAGATTAAAATGGTCTGTGGACTGTTTTCAGAGCAGGTTCTTTGATGTGTTGAAATTTCGTTGGTTCTATTTTCAAGGGATCACAGGACTTCTGGGAAATATACACATTCCTATAAACTGATACTATGCAACTTTAAGAAACAGAAGACTACATAAGTGCACACCTCCATCCTGTGTTAGTGACCTCCAATGCAGCCAGGGGTTTCTTCATTTAGTGAGAACTAGAAATAACTTCATTTTGGCTGTGTTTTTCAGAACAGTTTTCAGACACAAGGTGTATGCATTAAATAAAACAATAAGTAATACAACTTACAAAGGCTCCATGTGTGCAGACTAAAGAACTCTAAAAAGTTTGGTTTATTTTTAGCATAAAAATAAAGATCCTGAGACTTCCTTAAAGTAATCCTGGAATAGAATCATTCATTTAACCTTGATTTTGCCAAGAGCTATGAAGTCATAGCATCATGACATAACATATCATAAACATTTACAAAATAAAAGGTTTCAAACCAATATAAAACTGAATCATATTCTAGGCCAGATACCTCCTTTCAATTTTAAGAGTTTTGCTAACTGCATTACCATATTTTAAGAGGTTTATTTCCATAAGAAAGAAGAGAGAGAGAGAGAGAGAGAGAGAGCAGTGTGTACAGAGGTCAAAAGAGGGCATTGTATTGTACCCCATAAAGCTAGAGTTACAGGTGATTATGAGCCACTCAATGGTTGCTAGGACCCACCTTTTGTTGTCCAGAGGACAGCAAGTGCTGTTAACTATTGGGACTTCCCTGCTGTCCCTTTAATTCATTACTAACATATGCAAACAAGTAAATAAACTTGTTTCTAAACTAATTACAGTATTTTAGCAGGTTTTTAAATGACCACTTGGGTAGAGAAGAACTAATTGTGGCTTTCAGAGAGGCCAAGATTCTTGAGAAAGTTCTATGGTTGGCAAGAAGTGGATCTTGCTCATTGAAGTAGGACTCCAAAACAAAATCACCTAGTTAACGTGGCTCCAGTTATTAAAAATGCTAGAAAACTATATTTTACTTAAATGGTAAATTATTTATTCTTAATTAATTACAGATTACTTTTTTCCTATGGGGAATATTATAAATTATTCTTTTCTTAATTATTTCTCACCCATGAAGATTATTACCTTGGGGGCCAGTTCCAATAACTTTGTAAAGGTTTAAAAGTATTACGTGTCCATGAACAAATAAAACTGGGGACTTTAGCTATATGGCATAATGTTTTAGAGATTCACAATGTATATGTGAGATTCTTTCACATAAAGACTAATTCATTTTACTAAGCCCCAAACTGTATCCCTGGCCCCTCATTATCATTCTCTATGATCCTCCTAATATCCTGTCATCCTGCCAACACCAACATGGATCTGCTTATCTGACTCAGATAGCCTACAATCTAATTTTTTTCTTTTTTTAAACTAAATTTTTATTTTTTTATTATTTATTTTTAAGATTTATTTGTTATGTATTCCTTCCAAGTATGCTTGCATGCCAGAAGAGGGCACCAGATCTCATTATAGATGGCTATGAGCCACCATGTGGTTGCTGGGAATTGAACTCAGAACATTTGGAAGAGCAGTCACTGCTCTTAACCTCTGAGCCATCCCTCCAGCCCTAGCCTACAATCTAAAAGCACAGACAACACTTCAAAGATTATAGATCAGGTCATAAAATGTAAACTATGAATTTAAAAATAACAACCTGGCACTCTAATGTAAAAGATTAAGTGCTTTTCTTGCAAAGTCTTAGGAGCCTGTGCTAGCTAGAGATGCTCACATTTGGGTGTTACTTGCGGGATTATTAAGCACTGATGTCCTGTTGAAGCACACTGTCAGGAATTGTGACTCAGTATATCTAAGGTAGTTTCAGGGTCTGCACTTCATGGAATCTTCCAAGTGATGCTAAGGATGCTGTCAGAGTCGTGAGTTGAAAAGAGATTCCTTATGATTCTGTCCACACAGCCCACACATGGTCCACTAAACTCTATCTCTTACCAGAATGCAACCCCACTAACCTTTATTGGTTGTTTTCTCCTAAAACCTCCTTCCCTACACACTCGTCTCTGACCTCTATTTGGCTTTCTGTGTAATGACATCTTTCAGTGCGCGTTTCCTGGACTCCTTTTGTGAATAAGCTTTCCCATAAATCCTCGGATAATTCATTTTATCATATTAATTTATTTTGTCATGTTACCATGTTTTGTTTAAGTGATGCCATTTGTTTGAGTGATGTATGTGATGTATTGTGTAATTGGAATTACTCAGAAGGCTGAGGCAGGAGGATTGTTTGAGTCCTGACAGGGCTACAAAATGAGTTTATGACCAGCTTGGGCCACTTACACTATCTCAAAATAAAATTAAGAGAAAATGAAGAGGCTGGAGATATAGTTCAGTGGTATAGCGCTTGTCTAGCATTATCTAGCCCTAGCTGAATTCCCAGTACACACATACAAACACACACATGCACAAACTACAACATTCATGATTCTAGCACCATTTAATTACTGTAAAATTCAGCCAACATAATCCTTGTGAGAATAGATACTTGGCCTGTCTTTTAACACTGTGTCTCTGAGCTTTAATTTAGACATACGCTCTTATTTTTTCAGAGAACATCTGTTATCAGATTATAGTCCAGTAGATGTTTGAGAAGCATGACCCCTCCTTGACAGGAAACACGTGTTTACAGTTAACATTTTAGGGGTGCAGAAAGAACTCAGTTCTCACTCCAGTGAGAGTGTGTCCTCCTCTGAAAATCTGTGGAAACATTCACAGATGTCTTAGGAAATCTCTGAACTCAGAGTTTATTTCCTTTTTCTCTTTTAGAATTTTTATTTTTTAAAATATGTTTTAACTGAAATAGAATTATGTCACTTTTCTGACTTGCATTCCTATATCAAACCAACCCTCCCTTGAATCCCTCTGTGCCTCCCACTCCCAAGTTCATAGCTTCTTTTTCTTTGTTGTTTTCTTTGTCTATTGCTGAGTCCATTATTCTCAGTAGTTTGTACATGCTTTCAAGGCTGATCTCTCTGCACTGGGTAACCAATAATGGGGCTGATCCCTGGGAAAGGATAATTATCCTTTTTCCAGCTGCCATTAGCTTTGTTTTGAGACATCAGAATGATACAGATTAAAAATAGTCAAAGACAAGATCTCCTGAGTAAATTGGGAGCATGGGGACCTTGGGAGAGGGTTAAAAGGGAGGGGAGAGGCAGGGAGGGGAGCAGAGAAAAATGTAGAACTCAATATATATATTCAAAGAAAAGAGCTTAGGACAGAGATTCCAGAACATTTTTAAGAATGGAGCTTCCAGGTGCCCTTTGCTTGTGAAGCCATGGACAACATCCCTCTCTCCCAGCAGTAACTTGTGTTAGTATGCGTGGGGGCCTGGGGAGCTTCCGACCAGGAATGTTCATCCAAGGCCTGCTCATGCTCACCCAAGGCCTGCTCTGTCCCATTTTATTTAAGTTGATGGTAAAGACGAGCTTGGTCTTCCACACATTCTTCCTTCAGTCTCCAACTCCTCCAGTGGTGAACATGATGCTTTACATTCTACAGACCTCACTCCAAGTCAGTGACTACTCAGTCTATCCCAGGTTTCTGTTAGAAGCTTGAATTTGAAATGTCCCCGACAGGTTGTCCCCAGATGGTTTTGCTATTATGAGAGGCTTTCATTAATAGATGTATGTCACTTAGGGCAGGGGGATTAGAAGGTTGCAGTTTATGTTTGGTTTTGGGCAAATGTTTGATAATTGATCAGTTAGGATGCTCTCACTGCTTGTGGAATGAGCAGCCACACCATGACTTCCCTGTTCTAATGGGCCAAAACTGTGAGCCCAAATCAATCTTCCTCACTTGAAGTTGTCCCTGTTGGGTATTTCACATTCTGATACACGGATGACAACATAATGAATATAGTCCCAGACAGAATATCCCAAAATTCTAGAGATGTAGAGATCACTCTTGGAGAGCTGAGAGCTGGCAATTTCTCTTCAGAAGTTGAATAGCTGTAGAGTTTGAGTGATGCATTTGTTCAAGGCACAGATATGCATTTGAGACCATTGTGTACCAGCCATTTCATTTGCTCACTCACTTATTCATTTGCCTCATGCTGTGCCTATTTTGTCCTAAACTAAGGTTCTTTGCCTCAAGGAGCCTGCAGTATTATAATGAAGAGCAACATGTAAACAACTGCTATCAAAGAAAAGCTTGAGACTAGGATGGAAGTGAAAGGTATCATGTAGTAGAAGATAACATGTGACCACGCCTTCAAAATGGTGTGGGAAGTTGGGACTTCAGTTTCATTATTTATGAAGCAAAGTGAGGGGTCTGCTAAGTGGATTACTGCTCACACACCAACCTTGAATTCCTGGTTTGAATACTCTTTAAAAGTCCTTATTTATCCTGACATTTACAGTGGTTCATCTATGAGAGTGAGCTAAAGTCTAGAAACAAAAGGCCATAGGGAAAATAATCAGGTGACCTTAGCTAGTCATTGCGTAACACCAGACATGTAGGAGTGACCAACCCAGATGTTCTGACAGCCAATCCAGCCATCAGTTGACCACATCCATACACTAGACCCTGAGGATCAGTAGGGGAGCTCGACCAGTTCATCTGCAGATTTGGGGGCTCACAGTTGTCTTCAGTCATCGGTTTTCTGTGGTTCTATTATACAGTCCAAACTACACAGATATGAACAAGCTGATCATCCTGGGGTAATTAATCCCAGACCATATAGGATATGGAATTATGATATCCAATGCTTCTAGAGAAAAATTTCATCTAGCCTTGAAAGGAGATAAGGATGAAATTGGTCAAAGCACTCAGGCAGATTCTGTGGCAGGAAAACTTAAACTAACAATCATAAACTAACAATCAAAATTTGTGATTTGTTTTTGTGTCTAATCATCTCTTCTTCGTGAGTGACAAGTTCTGCTTAAGATTTGACAATATCTGAAAATGACAAATAACAGGGAGTGCATTTTAAAAATCCAAGAATAAAATATTTCATAATATGTTATGTATTCTTACTTTCATTTTCCACATCTACTTAGTGCTCTACCTAGAATAGAAGGCTCTAAAGTTATACATAAGAATATAGTGATCAGAATGCAATTATGAACATTACTCCTCAAAGCCATAGCTTGTGTTGAAAAACACATTAATTAAACTATTGAAAAATTTCATTGCTCCCAGTTTTCCTTTTTACTCCAGTGTTTTCTCATCCCTACCAGAGTCCATCTGCAAGGAAAAGTGCCACACAGTGTATTTGCTCGAGAACATGAAAAAATACCAAAGCGTTTCCTTGTTATCTGAATTGAGAAAAAGAAAAGATAAATTGTCTTCCAGAAAGGTTTCCACAGAAAGCTTGGATTCCCAAGAGGGCCCACAGATAAAATTCAATTAAGCTTGGAAATTTTGCAAGGATTATTTGAGGGACCCCAAACACAGAACTCAGGAGAGACACCCCAACAGAGCTTCACTCTTTGTGGGATAAAGAGACCCTTTATTAAAACCTTGCCTTTGACTGAGCAGTTGACATGGATTTCAAAATGGTTCACTGTCTTCAAAGCTTAAGGGAGGTCAGAAATACAGGCCTTCTGTATGTTCAAACATGTTATAAATTCTTGCTGACCTGTTGGATTATGCTAAGGCACAGATTAAAAATTCTAATAGATTCATCCCTCTAAGTATAAATTTTATTGATTGCAGATAGAAGAGGTCCTATAATCACCTGTCAACTGGGGACATGAAAGTGCTTGGTAGAAATGGTCTCCTCACTTGCACTGGAAAGTGTGTCTTGGTCATTGTTCGTGTAAGTGATGAGGCTTCTATCATGTTCAGTGTGGTTAGATTTATGTTGAGGTCTTTAATCCATTTGGACTTGAGTTTTGTGCAGGGTGACAGATAAGGGTCTAATTTCATTCTCCTACACGTTGACATCCAGTTATGCCAGCATTCTTCCATTGTATAATTTTAGCCTCTTTGTCAAATATGAGGTGTTCATATGTTTGTGGATTAATATCCGGGTCTTTGATTCGATTCCATTGGTCAACATCTCTGTTTTTATGCCAATACCAAGCTGTTTTCATTACTGTAGCTCTGTAATAGAGTTTGAAGTCAGGGATGGTAATGCCTCCGGAAGTTCCTTTATT
>PVIU01018230.1:0-29116 GCA_004026605.1 Ondatra zibethicus
TAGGAAGGAGTGCATTCAAAAAGACTCGGTTCTCAAAAAGATAATACATGCAGAAGAGATAGGTCCTGGTGTCATTGTTGATGGGTGCAGGTGAAGAGCAGAAGGTGGGAGAAGATGAGTTAGGAAGTTAGGACCGTGAGGGGCTGGTCCACCTACTGAGACAGTGTGCCTGAACTAATGGGAGCGCACCAATCCACCTCGACTGGGACTGAATGAGCATATGATCAAACCAGACTTTCCTTTGTTTTTAAGTAGCTGCCCTAAGTGCCCAAATGGGAACTAATATGGAGGATATTTGATCCATGTTCCCTGGGTGGGAAAATTTGAATTCCATCAATCATCATTAGCTACAACATTGTGTTCAGCTATTTGATGCAATCGAGCTTGATTGATATCATTATGCCACGTAGTACCAATAAAAAATTAAACAATAGCTTATATTTTATAATGACGAAAAGCCAATGCAAGTGTAACTGTGAGTGTCCAGCTGAGTTTGATTACCTGTTTATTTAGTCCCTCCCTTGTGTATGCTAACCTTGGGTGTATCCATGGGATAACATTGGAAGTGAGACATGAATGTCTATGTTGTTTTTTCTTGATACTAAGAACTTTGATATATGCAATTTTGCTTCCATATACCTGGAGATATTCACAGATAAAGAGAATGCCAAGAATGTGGTAATTTCTCTGGGCAAAGCAGAAAGGATTTGAGATGATGTAATTCCTTGCATGCTTATAAAAATGATGTGTTCAGCCTTCCTCAAAGAATGTCAAAGTGTGGTTCAGGAGTTGAAATGGACATATTTCTGGGTGCTGTTTTTCTCATGGCTGCAAACCTGGGTACAAAAAGAAATATAGCAGTAGTTGGGGTGCCAGTAGAGAGGGGCAGGATTCTACCACATGGCTTCTGCCACGGCTTTAAAAACCTCAGCAAAATCTTTTTGTGCTCATCTTGGAAGCATCAGTCTCCAGAGACTTGTCTTTTCACAGGAAGTAGTGTGTTTGGCTGTGGACTGCTCCTGCAATCTTTGCCTTTGTCTACAGCATGTTAAAATAAGAGCACTTCTGATTCATGGGAGTTATAAAAATAATGTAGTAATTACAAAGTTCACTTTCGTGACTCATTTTGCTTTAGCATGTGGTCCTGTACAGGGAAGCCTTCCATATGAATTAAAAACCCCACTTGCTGTTTGTATTTTCTAATTGTTAGGGTCCAACATTTTGAAGTTGAGTCATTCTGCAACATGGGGTCTAGAGAGCTAGGATGGAGGCTCAGAGAAGGACAATTTTGAATATTTGTGTATATCTCTTTTTAAAAGGTAAGAAATAAATGGGCTGATTTGTCATGACTACATTGTAAGGCTCGATCACAGAGTACCTTGTTTTGGATTTGTATTTATTTCTCTCCCGTCCTCTCCTCTCTAATTGCCCTCTCCAGAATGGAGGCTTCCACTGCCTTTTGGCTTCATTAACGGCTTTCATTTTCATTAAAGAGCTTTGCACTAATGGACTGTTCTAAAATGCACAGTTGCCACTCACAGTCAACGCCAAATGGCTCTCATCCTCTTGGCAGCTTTCTGTATTAGGCTAAAGGGAAGCGTATGTGTGGGTGTGAGGGGTTACCAGTGGGAAGGAGTGAGAACTAGCCACACTGGATGTGCATCTACCTCCATCCTTGAAGTCTGGCAGGATTTGGTACCCCCTGGGATTCCATGAGTAGTTCCTGAGCACGCTTTTATGCCACTTGGCAAGCAAAATTGAATGAAAAAGGGTACTGGGAAGCTTGATCTTGTAGTAATTTGAACTCTGAGGCTTGTTGAGAACAAAACTTTCCCAAGTCCCACAAGAGCAAACACTGATGATGACAAGATATTTTTTTTTATTAACCTTGCTTCAAACACATAAACATTGACCCTTATTATAATTAGTTATGAGCACAAAACAGGGTTATATATGGTCTGCTGTCAACCCTGTTCATCAGCAGGCTCAATATTGGTGAAATTACAGAATCCCTTCTTTTTATAATGCAGAGGGAAGGGAGTATTTTTAGTGCATAGTAAAACAGAGTACTCTAAAATCTCAAGTGAGTTTAGCAATGTTCAACTCAATCTCCTGTCCTTTACATTTTCTTGGCTAGAGATTAAGTAATGGGTAGTGTCATCCAGAACCACCTTGATCTTGGGAGATTTGGTTAAGCTTGCTAGGGCCTCCAGGATGGCCTTCTGAGCGTTTAAACATGTTTCTTCCTCAGTCTTTTTTGAAAGGATCTCAGGATCCTTCCTTCTCCTGACTAATAAGCATATTGTTCCTCTTGATCTACACTGGATGGAGCCATTCAGTTTCAGATGGCCTTGCTACCTGTCTCCCACCCGTATTCGTCCAATGCCTTTTCCAAGCAAATTTAACTCTCTCTCAGGTGATTTGTTTGTTTATTTATCAATTGATTGATTGGTTGGAGATGGGAGTTTCATGCAGCCTGGTCTTACCTCTAGCACACAATGTAGCTAAGGTTGACCTTGAACTCCTAATCCTCCTGCCTCTGTTTCCTGTGTGCTGGAATATTCAGGCATGCATTATCATTCTCAGTTCCTGAGACAAAATATAAGGATCAGCATTTTTATCATCATATTGCATTAGTCTCAGAGGTGAGCTGAAACTTGGATTTTTAACTTAAGAATCCACATTATAGCATAATTTTTTTGTTGTATACAAGAAGTGCTGTGTGATTCAATCTACCACCATGTAACATTGAACTTGGTGTTTTTTTTTTTTTTTTAATTTCCTATGTCTGTTCTACTTCATAGAAGGGGTCAGATATCAGCCAACATTTCAAGAGGCTAATAACCTAAAATCAGGCTGAAAAATTCTTGTTCAGTAATTAAACTTTTTGAACTTAGCTATTTCTTTTATGTATATGAATGCTAATATTATATAATTAACATATTTGTAAAAGGAGTGATAAAGTAGACAAATTTTTTAGTAGTTTTTCTTCTTTTTAAATAAAAGATACCAGTAAGTTTCCAAACATCCCCTATGCTGTGTTTTGTTATGTTTAAACATTGGAGTCAGTGTGTGTTTGCTTTTGTGTTTGAGCATGCAAATTTCAAAAAGCCAGGCTTCGACTCTTGTTATTTCATGCAAGATATTTTGCTCATCATGAGCCTATAATATCAAATAATAATCACAAGTATTTACAAAGCCCAGTTTGAGAAAGGTCACCAAAATATATAAGTTGAGAGTTGGTACCATAAGCTTGAAATGAGAATGATTAAATCTTAAACCTTCCCTGAAGTTTGGAAAAACCTGGCTGTATTTGAGTTCTAAAGACTCAAGAATGCTTGGTTTTCTTTTCCATCCTTTCTTTCTATTGATTTCTGCCTTAGCAGTATTGTTAAAAAAATAGAAGAAGAGAAACAAAAATCTTGCCTTGTCAGCATTTAAAACATGTCCAAATGGGATGAGGAAAAGGCACTGGAAATTAAAAAATAAATTTGAAAATGTTTCACGATCCCAAGATGCATTGCATCACTGGGGTAGAGAGAGCAGGCTGTGTGTAGCCCTCCATCTCTGCAACATCAGGACATAAGTGCTTACCAAGTCTTTTATAAATCTTTATTCCCAGAAAGGACCAGTTATAGTTGCCTGTAATCCAGAAAATTGTGCTTGAGATCTACCTCCTGGAACAGGTAGCTTGAGAGTTCCAGGACTTGTGGGCTGAGGTGCTACTCACTTCCAAGGAAACGCCTAGTGAGGCAGAGGCACCGGGAGGGCTGTGCTTGGCATCCTAGGCTGAAGAGCATGTAGAGGGTAGGTTGTTGCTGTATGATGTATGTGAATGTGAGCTTTTGATTATTCTATATGAAATCATTCTCTCCTGAGCTCTGGAATCTTTCTGTATTGCCCATTTGTCAGTGATCACTAGTACAGGCTACCTACATTATTGCTGCTTGGGCCTAAACCCATTAAAAGAAAAAAAAAACTGCAATAGTTGAATGTTAGGTATCTGGAGTTGGAGGCGGAGAAATGACTATGAATTCTGGAGCTAGGTAGAGCTGGTCAGAATCTGGACACCCTTTTTTATGAGTTTTATGGCTTTGGGTTAAGCCACTGAATCTCTCAGAACCCCATTTTTCTCTTCAAACACAGGCATATGAATGAGGACCTCATGGTGGTGGTTTAGAAGTAAATGAAGTACATAAAACACAATGCTAGGCATAGGCATCCCTTCAATAGATATCTTTTTCCTTACTTCCTTTCAATCCCTTCTTTCCTTCTCCATCCTTGTTTTCTTCTCTGCTTTGGGCATCTGCTTGTGCCATATTTCCTCAGGATTCTGCTGCCAGCTCTTTTATGGACCTGACTGACAAAAGGCTTTAAGTTTTGTTTATCCTAAGTGTAATACCTATTACTTGTGGAGAGCAACTTGAAAACTTGTGACCCCCAGGAAGGACTCTCTAATGGTAGAATTTCTGACTCTTGACTCATCGATATGGTGGGAAGCTTTGGGGATAACCTCATTGTGAATTTACACTTTATAATTCTCAAAGCAGTTTTATGTCATTTTCTCCATGTGATCTGTCTAACTTGGAAAACTGTAGCATGGAGAATGCCCTGGGACTGCTTGAATCAGACCAGAGGAATATTTAGCTGTCATGCCAAGTTGTCTGTATGCCAGTGAGATTGTGTGCACTTTCATTAGGAGTTTGGTATGCTAGGTCTATAGTATAGAGACTATGCTTCTCAGTTTGGTTGCTGGATTACTTTGCAACTATTAATCTACTAGCTGCTAACAATTTGTGGGAGCTCATATGGTAAAGGGAACCCATAAGGCCCTGAGGGATTTCTGCTGTCGATTTGAAGGTACGAATTTTACAGACTTTTTTGAGAATAGATGTTCTGGGCACCATTCGCCGTCCTGAGGATGTTCAGAGCAACATTTACAGCTTTGTGGGTTTAGTGCCCCAGGAAGAGCATGAGAATAATCATCATGAATATGGGAGGGTGGATGCATGGATAAATGTTGGTCAATGAAATGTGCTTTAGTGAGAAAGAATGGGTTTGCAAAATGAGGACTGGGAGTATGGGTTCCTAAAAGGAACATAATTTTATACAAGGTAAGTCTAGAAAAACGACATTGTAAAGGTATGACATTTGGATAGATGGATGAAGGCAGAATAGGGATGAGTATACTGAGCAGGAATGAGGATGTGGAGATTAGAACACACCTTACAGGCCTTTTGATGACCATTGTGAGGACTGTGACTTCTATTCTAATAGAAATGGAGTCAGCAGTGGGTTTTAAGCAGAGACTGCCCCTCATTTTAGAGTATCCTTTGGCCCCTAGACAAAAAATGGATTGTAAATGGCTAGGAAAGAAGCAAAGGGACCAATTAATAGTCTCCTGCTGGAATCCGGGTGGGAGATGAGATTTTGGTGCAAGGTGTCAGTGGTAGATGGAAAAAGTGGTCACCCTCTGAGTGCATTTGGAAGACGGTGCCAACAGAGTTCGCTGTTGAGGTTGGTGGCTATGGGTGTGGCAAGAAGAGATGGTGATTCCAGGGCCTTTGTCCTTAGCAACAGGAAGGGAGATGTTCTCTTAAGATAGGAAAAAGACTAAGGGCAAAAAGCATATAGGGAGAAATATCAGGAATCTGGTAGAGTTTTGTTGAGCCTCAGATGCCCAGGTTTGGTGTAACATCTAAGGAGAAAGACTCCGAAGAGTTTGTTGAGGTGAGATTTAATCTCCTGGGCAAAAGCTGAGTGCGCTGGAGATAAAGATTTCTGAGAGCCACCATTGTAGAAATGGTTCTGAGAGCCAGGATGTTCCAGAGTCTCTTCCTTCTGGAGCTTTCTTGTCTTTGGTAGAACTTATATTCTTCAGGAGTGGATTTGGGTCAAAACACCAGCAACAATTCTTTCTTAATGTCTCTAACGATATGAGGTTTATGCCAGGATGGCTTCAGATGTCTGTAGTCTAATGGTCCTGTTCCCCCAAGAGGATGCAAGATGATCTACTTTGACACACTGGACTTGTGTTTATCTGACCTTGTCTTAAACTGTGCTTATGTATATATTATTTCTTTGCAATAGGCTTACTATGTGGTTATAAACTATAAACTAAGCATTTATTGAAGGTGAGTATTTAAAAACTTCTTTGTGGGTCTATATATGCATGTGTGCACCTGCATAAGGAGTCCAGAGATACATCTCTGGTGTCATTTTTTAGGAGCCATATACTTTGTTTATTGACACAGTATCTCTCCTTGGCCTGTAGTTTGCCAAATAAGCTAGTTTGGCTGGTCAGCAAGCTGCAGAGATCTGCCTGTCTCTACCTTCCCAGTGCTCAGATTACAAATTCAGGGCACTATAGCTGGCTGTTTATTTTGTTTTGTTTTTTAACATTGGTACTAGAAATAGAACTCAGGTCGTCACACTTAGATCCTAAGCATTTTACTAACCGAGCCATCTCCCCAACACTAAAAACTTCTTATTAACAAGCTAGAAGAATAAAAATAGTTTATGAACCCATGCAAATGGACAGGGCAATTTTGTGAATTCAGGGCTTTCAGGCGGCTGGATACCACAGTACTCAGGGTTCAGTTTCTCTGTTTCTGTTGGAAGAATAGCTGCCAGCTGACCTCCTATAGGAGAGATTCCTATTGTAAGATTTCAACAGCATTTGTTGCAGCATCTCATAGTGCCAGCTATGTTAACTCCCATAGCAACCAGAGGATCAAAGAATACCTATGAAGGAACAGGGATAGAATAGACAGGAGGATGTTAGGCCCTGGGTAGGGTTCTGTAAAGAACCATCAATGGTCATCCACAGATGGTATGACTGGTTGTTGACACCTGGAAGGAGTCACTCCCAACTCTCACTTCAAGGTCACTCTTCTTTGGCTCCATCCCCACCCTCGTCCCATCAAACTGCTGATTTAAAACACACAGCTACTCCTCCAAATCCCTGTTGAGTTTCAGAAACTTTTCTAATCTCAAGTCCTCACTTGAAACGATAAAAATAACTAAGCATTGTCAAAACGTGGGCATTGGCTCCCTGGGGAGGGGGTAAAAGCTTAGGTATTTTTCTTCTCTTTTTCTCTCTTTTAGACTGTCACAGGGAGCTCTCATGTCTTGTCCATTGCCTGAGGTCCTCAGACACTTTGTCAGCCCTTTTGTGCAATTGGTAATTTCTGCATAAGGTGACATCTTGCTTCTTAAAGTGGGCTGTGAAAATCTCAATGGTTAAACTTCTTCAGTTTTTCTTATCACTCCTACCATTCTGTTTAATGAAGACTGACTGACTAATTTATAATATCATTAAGTTATTAATTGTTTCACAGTATCATTCCAAAGCTTCAATAAAATACAACAGATATCATCGACAAAACAGAACTGAAATTAATGAAACAGTTTACAGTATCCAGGAATCAGAATGCAACCAAAGCCTGTTACCCTTCGCCCTGGCTTTGGTTTGATGAGCGAGCATAGCAGGGTCACACTGCATGAGACTCTTGGGGCTCTACTGAGGTTTCTGGATCACGACAGAAATTATTTCAGAGACTGAATCCATGTCTCCGTAGAAAAGCTTGTCTCCTGCTCTGTGAATTGTGAATCTGGGAGCTTGGGAAAAGACATAGGCAATCAGATGAGGCCAATGGGCAGGAGTCCTAGCCTAGGGACAGCGTTGTTAAGGTAACCAGAACCCCAACTCTGAGGGTTTTGCCTGGGTTCACAAAAACCTTCCAGATTTCCATTTTAAAAAGAGACTCCACAGAACAAACTTAGAAAAAAAAGTGCTTAGATACTATAGTCTTCAAAGCTTCAGGCTCCTCTCCCAAATTGCTAGGAAACAAGTTAAATTCAGCTCTCCCAGTCCTCGCCCCCCACCACCCCAGTTTATTTTCATAGGTCTGGTATGGGAGGCCAGGAAGTTCTACTTAATAAGGTTGTTTATTTACTTATTTGTTGATATAGGTGTTTCTAAACATTATGTTAAAGAATTACCTGGATTTTCTTGTGTTTATGGATGAGGAGCGCCTGAGTTTTAGGGATTGATCTCGTTATGTGTACTATGTTAATTATTCCTTTGCCAGTGTGATGGCTAATTTTGATTGTCAACTTGGTGGGATTTAGAATTTCTACGGTGTTGTTTGTGAGGGAGTTTCTAGATTGCGTTATCTGATATGGGAAGACTTAACCCTAAATGTGGGCCAGTATAGTTCTGTGGGCATGGGTCCTGGACTGCATAAAAAGAAGAAAATGAACTGGGTGTTAGTGTTCATCGCTCCCTCTCTAATCTTTTATATAAGGTATATATGAAATATACCTTCATAGTACTAGAGATAGGTATATGGGGGTGGAAGAGGAAGATGGAAGCTTTCTTGGTTGTATGGAGAAGACCATGGCCTCCTTATCTTTGATCTTGAGTTTGGGATACCACTGATTTTCATATCCTCTGAATCCTAGTGCCCTAGAACAAAGTATTGATGATTCATGCAAGTTATGGGTCACGTTGGATTATAAGCAGTGGTTGTAACTAGGGGTTTATGAAAGGTGAGAAATAATGACGTCAATAAGTAGAGAAGAGAGGAATAAGCCATTGGGAGATGAGGGAGAGCCTCTTGCTTACATTAAAAGGCAGAAGCTAAGCCACTGGTGTCTGTGTGTGTCTTAACTGAAATTTTGATAGATCTTGAAAAGAGTTTAATCCTTGTTATTTGATATCGTACTGAAGAGTTTCTCTAAGCAATTACATTTTAAATAAAATTTAATTTCTTCACACATTCTGTTTACCTTATACTCCAAGAGTCTTAAGAAGCCCATGTATGCAGTGTTTAAGAGACCATGATATTTTGAATTCCTTTGTCCAGAATATTCAGAAATGACTCGGTGAAGAATGAATGTTTTAGGACAGTGATACATGGAGGTGGCCAAGCTCACTATTGAGAGTCATTACTGACTTGGTGTGGGTTCCTATGGTGTTTGTTGACTTCAGAGTATCCATGGCTGGACATGGATAGGGAGCGGGGTGTGTGAGTATTGTGAATTCCTCTCTTCCCTTTGTTGATTAGATTGTTATTGGTGGAAGTAATTCAGACCTCTCTGTCCCCAGAGAATAAATCATTGCCAACAGAGTAAATGTCGACCACAGACATATTTATGACACCCACTAGCAATGCCCTTTAAGTTGCTTCTCTGTAACATTTCCCTTAAAGTGGCATCATTCAACACAGTAGCTACTAGGCATGTGTGACTATTAATATAATGATTAAAATTAAGTAAAATTTAAAATTCAGCTCCTCACTACTACTGTCCACATTTTTGTGCATACATGTGTGTGTATATTCATATATGTGGGCATACATGTGGAGGCAGAAAATAGAACTAATTATTATTCTTCAGGTACTGTCCAGCTTTAGGAATATTTTAAAGACAGTTTCTCAGTGACCTGGAACTTTCCAAGTAGAGCAATCTGGCTGGCTAGAGAGCCCCAAGGACCTGCTGACTTCTGTCTCCTCAGCTCTGGGAGGACAAGTGCACATCACCACATTTACCTTTTTAAAGTGTAGATTCTGGGACTAGAACTCAGATCCTTGTGGTTACAAGCTGAGCACTTTACCAACTGAGCGGTCTCCAGAGCTCCACTGGTCATATTTCAAAGCTCTTAGAGCCTTATATATATATATATCTTCTTGCTAATATCACAGAGGGTGCAGGGTTGTAGAACATTTTTGTTATTTCAGGAATTACTACTAGACAGAGCTACTTAAGCCTTTGGGATACCGCTTGGGTTTGCTGGAGGGAAATGAAGCCCCTTCTTTACTGTGGGCTTTTTAATTGCCTAACACTAAGCCTGCTTGATGGCTAATGCAGTAGGAGATGTGGCATATTGGGAGGGTCAAGCATAGCACGGTACTCATTGCATTTCCTCAAACACATAAATCACAGTGGAAGCGCATGGACTAATCAATGAATGAACATGATTTTCAGGCCCAAGAAAATGCAGTTTTTGGGATCTTTAAGCTAAATCTCAAACTTAACGGTGCTGTCAATCACCCTGATTTTTGAGATGCAAAAGAGCAGGTTGAGTGATTTGCCTGAGTGGTGAAGGGGATCAAGCTGATTCTGAGGTCTGGAGCCCATGGCTTTGTAATTGGCTTATGCAACCTCTCAGTGCGGAGGGAGGTGTGGACTCGGTTGGATCTGTGGTCCTCTGTGGACAAAGCATTTGCTCTTCTCATGCAATAGGAGCTCCTTAGGGCAAGTAGATGGTTTGTCTAAGGGGTTTTTGGTCTCATAAAACCTGTAAATCACTCCACACAGAAGTCAAAAGAGAAAGCAAGTGCTGCCTATTTACATACATGTATGTATGTATGCAATGCCTATTACAACCTAATAGGCACTGCACTAAGCATGGTAATTTTTTTTGAAACAGTATCTTGTTCACTAGCACTGGCTAGTTTGAATCCTGAAACTTGATACATAAAAAGACTTGCCTTGAATTTGGGGCAATCCTCTGCTTCTGTCCCCTGAGTTCTGGGATTCCAGGCATGTGGCATGACGCCTGGCTCTCTGTGCCAAGTCCTTTGCATGTTTTACCATTTTGGAAACAAATATTGTTTTTCCATTTTAAGAGCCAAGGCTTAGAAAATGGTTGATGATCTTGTTCAAAGTCTCAACAGTAAGAATCATATGAGACACAAATCTAAGTACCTCCCAAGTCTAGGTTTTGCATCACCTGGCAGCACTGTGACAGGAAGACCCAGACACTGGTAATAAAGCATGTGACACAGGACCCTGGAAGGCAGACATACCCATGGTATTGACTGTGGTGATACAAAGTATGAGAAGATCCCACCATACCCCCTTAGATCGGGTTCTTCTAGCCATGTATGTAAAGAAAGAACAAAAAGTACTGTCAAGATGAGGTAGATGGTTTGCATTGCTGATTTTTTTTTCCAATGGAATGGGTTGACTCTTTAAAACTGCTGCTACGGAGGAACTTCCAGATGACCCTATTCTGTATATGCATAGACCCTTAAGGTGAATTCTCTGGATGCTGGGATTCCAAGTAGAGGTAAGTGTCCTCATGTAGCCACGTTTGTCCCACTTTAGAGGACATGCTTAAGGAAGATGATAAGGAGTGGGCTTCTGAGGTGTCAAGAAAAAAAGGATGCAAAGTAGTGAGGAGAAGCGACCCCTGCGAGAGAACACAACACCCAAAGGAAGCAGGAGAGATTTCAGACTCTCCCATTGAACTCAGAAGTGAAGACAGCTGTCTGCTGCTGGCAGCTTGCATTCGGGAGGCAGAAGGGAGTGAGAAGAAGCGGTTCCTGAAGCAGGTATCACCTGATGGGTTCTATCGGTCCCTGGAAGAGAACTTGGCAACATTAGCTGAGGAAACGAGACCATGGAGTTGTATTCTGTGTGGTAGCGTGCGGAGACCAGAAAGCTGTCTCTTCCCGAGGCGGTCAGTCCAAGCTTGCTAGGCCATCTCTGCATATGCACGTTTCCTTTACCAGACAGGGCTTTACAGAAAGGGACTCTTGGGAATGAAGGTGGGCGTCTACTTTGGAACAGGTGGTGGATATTTAATAGTTATTTGTTTATTGCTGACAGCAACATGTTTCTTCGAACTCTGTGAGTTGCCCAGCAGTTTCCCCCCTGTGCTGTTGTCAAGGGAAACTTCATGACTACGTTGACCTCACAGATAGGTGATGCTAAGCCACATCCTGCACTGCAGGCCCACAATCTCAGTTACTAAGGGGGGTGAGGCAAAAAGATCATGAGTTCATGGCTGACCTTGACAACTTAGTGAGATCTTGTCTCCAACAATGGAGGCTTGGGGATGTGGCACACTTAAGGATGGCAGAGCTCTTCCTAATATAGAGCAGACTCCGTGGTGAAAGTGCTTGCTGTGCACGCTTGAGAACTTGAATTCTGATCTGCAGTGCCTGTCCGTGTAAAAAGCCAGGAATTGCATGTCTGTAGTCCTAGCACTGGGGAAGTAGAGGCAGGAGGGTCTTTGGAGCTTGCTGGTCAGCTATTCCTGCCAAATTAGTGAGCTCCAGGTGCAGAGAGAGAAACTGACCTGGAAAATAAGGTAGGGGGTGATAGAGGAAGATACTGACATCAATCTCTACATGCATATTCCATATATGTATATGTACACTACATATGTACACAGCATACAAAGGTGATATATGCACATATACCATACTGCATACACCCCTAAACACAAAAGCACATGTGCACACACACACACACACACACACACACACACACACACACACACACACACACACACACAAATGCACGCATGCACACCCTGAGTTCAGTCTCCAGGAGAACTGAAAAAAGAAGGAAGGAAGGATGCATGGATCTGAGGACTTTATGGTGACTGGAGGCTAAGGTCCTTAGTTTTCCTCTTTGTGACTTATCTTCCAGAATCTTTTCCATGACTCCTTAAACCAGCAGCAAGTATTGGACTTCCTTAAAGTATGATTGTTGAATGGTGGTTAAGTTCCTGGAGAGCTAAAATGGAAACTGTCAGGCTTTCCAAGGACGAGGCAGAAAGCCAGTTTTGTATCCATATGCTAGTTCCCACTGGCCAAGGTAAGCTCAGGGTCCTGGCCAAATTCACAGAAAAGTGAAATAGATCACATTTTTTGATGGAAGGAGTAATTTGTGTGCCCAGGGATTGGAAGCTGTATTTGTGAACAAATGCCATAAGAAATATGACACTTTCTTCTCTGCTTAGCCCACATAGAATGTACGAGACTCTCCCTGTGGTCAAGTTGCAATATTTCGCAATTGAAAATAGGGCATCATATTAGATTTACATTTCATATTTGGTACACATTTATACTAAACTATTTGCTATTTATTAGAAAGCCAAATTTGCCTGAGCGATAGTTTATCCCATAACTTTGGGAGTAGTGAGTCTCCAAAGGGCAACATTCTCGTGGGGGCATAGATGGAGACTGAAGGAGGGAATTTCTAATCCAAGGTATGGATAATAGGAAAAAGCCCCAGTGTCAGTGCTTCTTACATTTTTTTATCTGCACATAGTTGACCTGGACACTTATTAAAAGTGTCCTATTTGAATGGTTTAAGATAAGGCCTGAGATTTTTTTTTCTAGCAAGCTCCTAGGCAATGGGAGTCCATGGATCACACTTTGAGGAGCACGAAGCTAGAACTTCAAAGGACCAGGGAATAATGGACATTAGCTTTATAGGCCATATGGTCTCTTTTGTAACAGCCTAACTCTGGCAGTATCTTAGGAAGGAAACCGCAGACAGTATGTAAGAGAAAGAACATGATTAAGACTGTGTTCTGATAAAACTTTATTTATGCAAGCATACAAGGTTTGACCTAAGGCGGGCCTTTCTTAGCTTACCGTGAGCTACGTGACTCTAGTCTGCTCTCTTCTCTTAAGAAAAAATAAATTTCTTGGTACAAGGAAGCAAAGGTTTATGAAAAAGTCTATTGTTTTCATAGTTCAGAAAGGATTGCCCTAATTCTCCTGCGAGCAAATACGAATCACTTCTGCTCATAATTACTCAAGTTCTTCAGCTAATATTTGTTGCTCTATTGAAATGTAAAGTCGTTTGTGAACTAGGGATCCTGTTACATTAATTAACAACCTCTGTTCCCCTGTACGAATGTATTCAGTATTACTTCTTGAGAGAGAACAGAAAAGAACATGGATTTAGGGAAGTTGGATTCTGTATCATTTGTGCTTTTGCCTAAGGTAGGGTGGCTGCTACTTCTTGCCATATTTACCATCCTGAAAGTATGCTTGCCAGGGTTGATCATTAAAATATTCATCTAACCAAAAGGCATTCGAGCATGTGAAATAGAGGTTGCTTGTGCAAATGTTCTGGTTTTCCTGAGATGGAGGGATTTTTCTAGGCTGTGTGACTTTCAGTGCCCGAACCAGGACAGAGGGTGAGGGGAGAGTCAATTCCACAATTATGATTTGGCGGCAGCATCACACATTCCCACACAACTCAAAGGCAGTTAGAAGAGTCTCAAAGGAATCTCTGTTTTATTTTATTTGAATTTGAGAAATGCATGCCATTTACTGCCGCAGATGACATAAATATACAGCTCTGCCTTCTATAGAGACCAGAAAGGGCTTGTTATGGACGTGTTTCCAAGGCCTTGCATTTAATTAGGTGCTTGGAGGATGCTTGCTGGTGCTGACAGCCGTCTGGATAGTAATAACAATAATAATTATATGTAACAACGAACATTTATTGGGTACTAATATATGCAAGGTAAATTATGTGTTTCACATTCATTATCTTATTACATGCTCCCATAGCAATCGTATGGGGGTAGGTACTGCTATCTTCTCAATTTTGCAGATAATTAAACTGTTTCGTTGTCAAAAATTACATGGCTTAATATGTTAGAGTTTAAACCCTCTAGAGCCAGGTCTCTTAATTATTCACAGGCCAGGAGAACCAAAGGCCTTCCTTGTTTTTGCTCCTTTCCTTCCAGAGCCGTTGCTGGTCCCCCTCTTCGATGTTGTAGAAAACACATTCTTGCACAGTATCTTTATCTCTTTGAGTCTGTTTCCCAATATGCTTTTAGAAAGGGACGTGTAAACGGCTCATCTCTTTCTCTGCCTCACCCCAACAGTCTCTAGCAGGAGAAAGTCTGAGAACCACTGGCGTAGGGAAGAGAGCTTGGGATCTTGATAGAACCTGGATGGATCATCCTTCTGCCTTTTGTGAGTGAGCTTGGTGCCAGCTCAACACCAGGAATTGCTGGAAACTTTGTTTCCTCTTCTCTCACGTGGAAAATTCTAATCCCACAGTTCTACGTGGGGTGTAGCTCAGACAAGAAGGTGGCACGAAAGTTTCAGCACACTGCATCGCGTTTGGTGCTCTTAATCTTCTAGGGTTGGGGACTCTTACCTAAGCCCGTAGAACTGATTTTTTTTTTGGTTGCTGTTAAGAAAGGGATCAACAGTTACCCAGGGAAACAATGCTTGTCTAGCAGATTGTGACTTTCACATACAAGTTTGCTGGGATGGACTCCTAAGGAAGGAAGCTGAGGTTCAGAATGGGGGTGACTTGCTTGGGTGGCTACCGTAAGTCTATGAGAAAGCTAAGAGTTAAACTCAGTTTTCATTTAAATTCTGTCTAAAACAGACGAAGGACAAGCATGAAACATCCTCCAGCTAATCACTTTCCACCATGGTTACAGCTTGCTGTCCTCTGGGGAAAATTTAACAGTCCCTGGCTTATTAATCTGTGTAGTTTAGCATGGGATCCCAGCATCAATCAATATATTATAAAACTCCGCAGGAGACAGAGTTACACTGAAGGTTGAGAACATGGCTTTAAACTCCCCAGAAGTCCCTTGGGCACCAATGCTTGACTTTAGATGCATGTTAGAATCCACTAGACATCTCAAAAAATTGCCCATATCTGGCCTTATCCCAAGTCACTGAGTGAGCCTCTCTAGATTTAGTAGTTATTATTTTCTAATTCCTCAGATGATACCACTCCCTAGCCAGGAGCGAGAACCACATCATCTCTTGGTTCCAGTCCCATTATGCAGTATACTCCATAGTTCTCTCTCCTCTGTATCTCTAGTCTCATCACCAGGCAAAGAAACACTAGTTAAAAACACAGGCACCACTGACTCAGTCACCCCATAGGCCCATTTTCTTTATTGTTCCCAAGCAGAATGTAGTCAGGGAGTTCATGAGGGTCATCCCCTGCCACAGGACACACCAGAGCCTCTTAGTGTGCATAGGCCAGTGTATCTGTGCTTACCTCTAGCAAACTGCGTTTAGGAGGCTTTTACAGGGAAAAGGAAAGGAGATGCTAGATTTATTAAAATTCCCTAGGGCAGTGCATGCTCATTAATGCATCCCAACCAGCATTTTCCCTTCTTCCTGCTCGAGGGAGACATACATAGATACCAGTTGATATTGGTGTTGACATTGAGGAAGATGACACTGTTATGTCCCTCCCTTGACTGGAGTTCTTTTGGGGTGCTTGGAAAACCATTTCTTTAGTGAGGACTAAGCCAAGCTTCTTGTTTTGTGCAGTCTACTGTTCACTGGGTGGGGGTATAGAGCCAGGGCACTGCTTGTCACCCTGTCCATGAACCCTGTCACCATGTCCAAGTGTCCCCTTATCTGAGGTTTGTCTTTGTGTGCTTTCCACTACCCACTATTACTGTGGTCCAAGAATATTAAATATAAAATTCCAGAGATAATTTTTAAATCACTTATTATAATATGTCATTGTTGTCCTGTTCTAGTATTAATTATCGTGTCAACCTCTTACTGTGGCAAAGTGATAAACTCTAATGGGTATGCGTGTTCAATTATGTGTCCCTTAACGATGGAAGTAAATTTAAATAACATCTTTAGGTGATTTCAGCATTGTATGAGTATCACAGAATTTGCTTATACACACCTGGGTGGGATGACTTACTATACACTTATTGTATATAACAGCATGTGCTACAGTTGTATGTAAGTAGCAGTGTAGTAGTTTTGCATGAATCATATGTCACCACAAACATAGAGGTAACACATTATGTCATGACATGACATTTCATGTCACTAGCAATAGAAACACTTTTAGTTCTGTTATAATCTCACAGAACCACCACTGGATATGTGTTTCTTCATTACCCAAACACCATTATATCATGTGTATTTGTAGTAGAGAACGGTTGACATATATAGGTTCAAGACTAGCCTCTCTGAGGTACCTACTAGGGTGATTTGTCCCTCTTATAGGTGGGGACCACTGTATAGCATACATTGAAATTTGGTTCCCTAGGACCTTCCAGAGATGCTAGTTGCAAATTTGGGTCCCTAGACATCAGTGCATGCTCAGTACCGCTACAACTGAGCTAGACTTGGGAATTAGAATTGTTAGCTGTTCTCTAGTTTCGTTTGTTCACCATCTGAGGGGTGAGGGACCCTCTGCTATCAATACTGGAGCTGTTTTAAAGCCTGGATCTCCAGTTCTTAGGAATAAACCAAATGAGACCATTGGTCTAGGGGGAATCGCATGCGTGGAGGCACGTGTGCCTGTGGCTTGGACTTGGGGGGCAGCTGTCACTGCTGCTACTTAGATATTCATAGCCAATTGCTTCCATTGTTCCTCACTTTATTAGCTTTTGCCAAGTAGTTCAGCTTTTACTAAGGGCACTGGGTTTATGGCAGCAATATTTCTCACAGTGTCAGAGATAAAATATCAAGCTAATAACAGACTCCCTGCTAATGTAAATCGCACAAGGAAGGCAATCTTGTTCAGAAGGAAGTCCTGCCAGGGAATGCTAAGTCTGAAGGCTTTGAGAAAGCAGTCGGTGGGATTGGAGACACTCTGTGCTTGCTAAGAAGATGAAATAAATGATTTGTGTTAAGTGGTAACAGCTGCCGAAAAGAGCATTTTCCCACACCTGCCTCTTCCCAAAGGACTTGTTGCTCTCAGGGGGCTCTGGCAAAAGCTGAGAGGTTCGACGATTAGATTTAGGGAGTGCCTTTCTTTTTCTCTTCTCCTCCACTGTCTCTCTCTCTCTCTCTCTCTCTCTCTCTCTCTCTCTCTCTCTCTCTCTTTTATTGCCGCTTCCCAGCCTCACTGGGTAGAGAGAACCTATTGGTTTCTCTCATGTGGTATAGAGAGTAACCCATTTGAGGATGATGGGGGCTTGGTAGGTCTCTTGGAAATCTCTGAGATTTCTCCCTTCTCTCTTCTTGGTTACATTCAGGTGCCTGCTGGGCAAATCTACGGTTGCCACTTGTTGCAGAGATTTTTAACAAGACCAAGAGGGGCTGAGACTTAATAAAACCACGGGAACAAAGATGCTGCTTTTCTGTGCTTATTCTGTGGGACTTGGGCAGATACATGGGAGCTTCTGAGATGGCGAGGTTGTTCTCAGTGGAACCCATTCAGGGTACAACCCTGGGAAGTGATGGTCAGGAGAGGGAGAAGTGACTGATGCCTATTTAGAAGCATCAGGAACTGCAAATGCACAGAGACCTGAAGTAAAGATTATGGGAAAGGGAAATCTGATGATGTCTCTTAATGCTGTGACCAATAGGTAGGGCGTAGTTTTGGCTGCAGTTTCTGCCCATTCGGGAGTTACCAGAACAAGGTGCCTATTTTCCTTCCCAGCACCAAGAAATTGGGCCAACTCTAATAACCATTTTATTTCCCCCTAGCAGAGAGGCCTCACCCTATAACCCACCTCTGCCAGGTCTCCTTGTCCTACCCCAGCCCTTCCAAACACTTCCTGTTGGCACATACTGGAGGTAGCTGTCGGACCATGTGTGAGTCAATGCCTGCTTCAGAAGCAGCCTCAGTGACTCCTTGACACCGGGCCAGTGCTTATGGAAAGAGGCTGATGAGAGGCAGTGTAGCTTATCCATGTTTATGTAGAGCATGCACAAGAGATGCAATGGCATCTTCCAATTCATGAATCTGAAATCCAGCCCAAACCCTATTTTATCCAGCAGAGCCTGGTACTATTGCTATATTGTTGGCATTTGCTCAGATAGCTCTGCCTCCACCACCTAACCTGACAAATGAATTCCAATGCTGCCTCTTAGGGTTGGCATGTGAATGGCCTTGAGACTAAATACCTGCATTTTGGCAAGTAGGGGGTGATGTTATCCCTCAGTTAGGACATTGGTGACAGGGAATGAAGAGGATGGCAGGTGGGCAGAGGGTCTCTCACTGGATGTGAAAAGAGAAGCGGCCACACGTTTTTACCGAGGGTAGGAAGCAGGGCTTTGCTGACAGCCAGGGGTGATAGATGGTGAGGGAGACTGCATGGGGCATGGGGAGTAATGTGATGGAGGGTTCGCATTACGGGCAATTACAATTTGAATAAGTTATCAGTGGGAAGAAGTAGAGGAGTAGAAAGCTGGCTTATTAACCCCTGAAGCTACACTCACAGCGGTTTGGAAAAGTTTATGAATTGCCTTGAACTACAAGCCTGGTGGCAAACTCCGATGCTGCGAGAATCCCTGTTTGCAGCTTCTGTAACAGACAGAGCTTCATGGAATGGTTTCAAGCGAGGGTCTTACATATTTTAAAGCATCAAAGCAGAAAGGAAAAGAAAGCACCAGGGGTGGGGAGGGCTCATAAATTTACTTGCCCATGAGCAAACTTTACCATAAATCCTGCCCATGATTTTTCCATTTTCTACTTTTGTTATTGGGTATTTCTTCAGGCACAATGCCTGGGGCCGTGATGTATCCTGCTTGTTACCAACTGGAGTGCTTCACTGAGTTACTCCCTTAATTAGAATAAAGCCCTAGCTAGAGACAAAACACCACTTGCTAAATGGGTGCTTGCCGGAGCTCTCCCCCCTGCTCCTTCATCCTTCTAAGTCCAAACAGTGAAATGCAAGGATGAATACTTAGGCATTCAGTCCTTTCAGGGGAGCCCCACAGAGTTTTGCTGTCCTTCCCAGGATCCTGGCCTCGTCCTAGGTAATCCTCTAATAATTTGCTGTTGCCACCTCCAAATTTGAGTTTTTTGAGGCTCCTCTTCCAGGAGCGTTGGAAACAGAGGTCAGTATAGAATCAGGAGGAACTTCATCGTATCTTGATACATGCCATGGACAAGCTGTGTGCCTGATGCTCCGATAGACTCCTAGTCTGCACTGCTAAGAGGGACGGACAATCTCCTGACCTGTAATAGGAAGTGAGAGGAGGGAAATAGCACAGGAGGTGGCAGGATTGCAGAGGAGTTTGTGAGGGAGACAGAAGGCATGGCAGGGCCAGGTGGCTTCTGTGTTCCTGTGTTCATCTCAAGATCCTGTGGAGTAAGAGTCGCTTCCATTTTACAGTGAGGAAGAATAACACTTCTGTTCTACAGTGCTATTCCAAGGAGCTCCCCAAATCCCTCTAGGAAAACCATGCTGTGGTTGGGGGGCAGCAAAGGGATCCTAGGTGTTCGGAATCAGGTGTCGATGTTTTCCATTACTGGAGCAACTGTTCTGTTTACCCTGGAACGTGGCTAGCTATTCATTCCAGCATCACCTGGGAAAAGGTCAGCTGTAGAGACTGGGTTTAATAAGATACCCAGAGATTCCCTGGCCAGCTCACAACATGGAGGTATGCGCTACAAGAGGTATGGGGCAAGCACGGCAGCAGGGAGGCTTGTATACTTAGTTTATGAGAAAGGAGAGTCAGTGCTGGCATGGGCATGCTCTGTGCTTGGGCCAAAGTGCCTTTCCCACCTTGGCATCAAGAGTGAGTAAGAGAGCCCTTAAAGGGAGGCAGATCACGTTGGGGATAGGAAACAATCATGCGGGTGAGGCCCTGTCATGAATGAAATTTAGGACTCGAAGGCACAACCCCCCCCCCACACACACACACTCCTTGGCCTGCAAGTATTGAACAAACCTAAACCTCAACTTACTTTACACAGGTTGTGGTGAGGATTAATCATGAGGTAGAAATGCTTAGTGTGGCAACCGACTTGACACACACTCTGTGAAACTAACCGCCCGTCTCTCTAGGTGTGCCTTGTCAGTTTGCTAGGGAATGGCAGGGGCTCTCTACTTCTGCCCCATTCAGTTTTGGGGGTTGGGGGTTTGCTTAGAGTGGAAGGCTGTGTACCGTTTTCTAGGGCATTGTACCCCACAGTAATGCTGTCAGGCCAACATTCTTGTCCTCTGGGAGGGAACCTGTTTAAGATGCAGAGTCTTAGGGCTATGTGCCCTGGACCTGCTGAGTTGGAAACTCAGGGCTGCCTCCAACATTCCGTTTTCATAAGCACCATGGATATTGTGATGATTGCTACTTTAAAAACTTGAAAGTCGGGCCTCTGAGAAAGGCTGGTCGTCAGGGGTAGGATATGTACACTTGCTTGGCTCTTGAGGGTGTCCTTTGTTGCAGACCCCATGTGTTCCAATGGGCACTAAGGTCATGTTATAATTAAATGATCACTTAGAGGCCATCATTGTGCAGAGGGCGCACAGGCAGCCAATTCATTAGCGGAGAGTAACTTCTTGCAAATTAAAAAATGTTAATGATGAGTTTTGAAGCACTGAGAGCCTAGCAGGGACTGCATGCCTGGAATGAGCATTTACCATATGGTAACTTTGGAAGCTAATATTGACTCTCATTATTTTAAACGATTACAAACATTGCAGGTGTTTTATAATAATCTCCATTGTCTAATTAGAACATGCGTGAAATGAGCTCATTCTGTCCACTAATGAATATTGATTTGAACAGAAGAGCCCAACACAGGGGCCGGACTGGGGCTGGCTGGTCAACTTGCCACTAGTGCCAGCCCCATTGCTCACTAAATGATTAATCCTAGGATACAGGGCATTTTGACAGGCAGTCGTCCACTGGGGGCCTTTACCTGATTTGAGCCTGCTCCAGTTCCCAATGTCTGCTCCTGTTATGATATCATCCGGGGAAATCTGGAGTAAGCATTAGCCAGTCTGTGACTCCTCCTTCCTTTCTGATTCCCTATTTTTTTTTTCCTTTCAAAATTTCTGTCTCATTTTTTTAAACAACTTTGTTTCTAAGTATTGTAGGGAATCCTAATGTTTCAATTGCGTACCGACTAGTTATGGATATCATGTTGCTTCGTGCCAGGTATTTTCTCTTTAACAAGAATGCAAGCTTCTCAACAACAAGGGTTATAGCCTGGCCTCAGTCTGTGGTGCTAACACTGGACAGTTGTTATCCATGCCGCCTCTAGTCATTGTCAAGTGGGTGAGTAAATGAGGCTCTCTGCTCAGTGGGTATTTTGTATATGGTTGCATATTTTAATTGATCAACGAAACAAAAGTTATTGAGCACTAATTATGGCATGGGGAAAGAACTTTAGGAGCCTTGGCTCCTGTTGACTGGAGGCTCCAAGTCTCCCTGGGAAAAAGGCAGCTAGACTGGTGTGTCATCTGTTGTCATGACTATCTAGGCTCTTTGGGAGGATTGAGAGAGTCTGGGTGGGAGGTAAGGGAGCCAGAGATTGAGTCCTGAGTCCCGCATTAGAGGTTAGAAGGAAGGTGGTGTCCCCAAAACACATGGAGAAGTTGCAGTTCTTAGCTGGTATATGTGAGTCTTGCAGAAGGTGTTTGAGGGAGAGGTATTCAGGGCCAAAGAAGGATGCAAAAGTGGTATTACAGACAGATTTTCTGGCATGCAGAGATGCTTGGGTTTTATTCTGAATGCGGAGGGTTTATATTAAGAGAGATTTGCATTTTGCTGAACAATATTTTAGTATCTATAATTCAGTAAAATCACCCTGGAAACACTAAAGAGGTGGGATCTGGAGGCTGGGAGATTAGTAATGACCTATATGAGAAGGGATAAATGTCCTTGCTAAGGTAGAGCGATGGAGAAAACAATACAGACATATTTAGCCTATGAATGTTAGCATTCAGTGTGAGAACATCATTTCATTTCCTCTCTTGATTATGAAAAATTAAGGTAGAAAAGCCTGGCATGAAATATAAGCCCGTGAATACCCACTTTCCAGAATTAACAAATTTTTACATTGAGTCTTATGTATAACACATCTATTTTCATTATAAAAATTAAAATATGCAAATAAATAGTTCCCATTTTGTTCTACCCACTACCTCACTAGTGCCATCAAGAAAGTGGTATTTATTATTCTAGAACAGGTTTCCTACATAGTTCTATTTTTCATTATTTATAGACATTATAGGAATTGTCCTTGTAGCTGTCAGCAAACTATTCTTGCTGTTGATACGTTTGGCGCAACTTTGCTAATTTGACCTGTCATATAGTAGTCTATTTGTCTTCTCCCCGTGCTGGGTACTTCAGCTAATCATGAGCAGGTGGGTGGTTCTAGGAGCCAGACTAGAAGTGGAACATTGAGTCTTCAGGAATGCAGACTTTCAGATCTATTTTGCATTGCCAAAAGCAGGAGGACTGTCAGTTTTAACTTTCCAATAGTAGACAGCGCGTCTTTCCCTTTCCTTTTCAGAACTTTCTTTTACGGGCATTGAAAGTTTGGCCTCTAATGTGAATGCTTTCTTCCTGCTTTTCTTTTCTTTTCTTTCTTTCCTTCTTTTTTTGTTTTTTGAGACAGGGTTTCTCTGTAGCTTTGGAGCCTGTCCTGGAACTAGCTCTTGTAGACCAGGCTGGCCTCGAACTCACAGAGATCCGCCTGCCTCTGCCTCCCGAGTGCTGGAATTAAAGATGTGCACCACCATTGCCCGGCCTCCCTGCTTTTCTTTAGTTTCCAGAGAGACTGGGTAACTGTCCATATTGGTCTTACAATGTCCTACCCTTCGAGTGACATTCTCATACTCTATTGGATCATCAGTCATACTTTCTAGACTTGTTGGAATTCTTTTATAGTGTAGACACCAAATCTTTCTTTGGAAAGTGTTTTTAAAATACCTCTCTCCATTTCCCTCTCATCTTTTTGCCTTGGTTTATGGTATGTTTTCCCAGAAAGGGTTTTTTGCATTTTGAAGTTGGAAAATTTATTAATTTGGCCCTCTGTGTGTTCTGCTTTCTTATGTCTTGTCTAAGAAATATTTTCCCATTTCGATACTGTAAAGATAGCAGGCACTGCCCCATATTTTCTTCTAACAGTTTTTCATCTGACCATACGGTCTCTAATATAGCAGGGATATGGTTTGTGGTGCTGTAAGAGGCAGAAAATGGGCTTCTTATTATTTATTTTCTTCCCTTAATAGCCAATCGTCCCACAACATTTATTAGCAGTCCCTGTCCACTGACTTACCATATAACTCCCTTTTCTGCACCCAGCTCTTCCTATAGCCCTTAGGCTCTGAGGGCCTTCTCTGTGGCCCATTTGTCTATGTGTTCCCACCAAGTAAGCACCAAAGTAGTGTTTTAAATGTCCCTAGAGTTAGGGAGGTGGCTCAAGCTAATCAGGTGATTGCTGTGCAAGGGTGTGGACCTGAGTTTGGATCCTCAGCACCCGTAGCTGAATATGGCTGTGTGTAACCCCAGCCCAGGGAAGGTACCGACTAGATGATACCTGGGGCTTGCTGCTTGACTAGTCTCACCAAATCAGGCTAAGTGAGAGACCTTGTCTCAAAACTAAAATAGTAAGTGGAGGGTAGTTGAGGAAGATGTCCGAATTCTGGACTCCATGTATGTACACGAATGCACCTACCTATACATGTATGCACATGAACATTTATACAAACAGATAAATAAAAGCTGCAGTACTCTAATTCCTCAGCCAGCCTCTGTGACTCTCAGCCCTCTATGTGAGACTCTCATCTAGTAATTCCCGAGAGCTATAGCTGAGTCTGAGGCAACCATGATCTAGTATTTGAGAAAACGTGTCTCCTGGCTGGGAAGATTTACCCTTTGATCAGGCTTTGTATGAAATTAGGGCACAAAAAGAAAATTCATGGCTTCCCAGATATCTTCCCATGATATCCCAGATATCGCCAGTCTTGAGCTACAAGAAAATTTTACCCCCAAAGAGAAGGTGTGGGGGGAGAGTGAGAGACAGTGTTCATTCATTGCCATCTCTTTCCTAGATGTCACCACACAGCAAACAGGTGGCATCTGAACCAGCCCTTGGAGACCTTTCTGTTCTAACGAGTGCTCTGCAGAGCTTAGAAGTCGGACATCACCTTTCTTTAACTCGGAGATAGAGGCTCAGAGTGAGAGGCCATTTGGGTAGCTCGCTGACCACGGATGTAACTGTACACAGGATCTTTAACCAACTTCACAGAGTGGACGATGCTCGTCTCCTTTCAGAAGGAGGCTGTGATGACTGAACTCTTGTCTTATTTGAAAACTTATCCCTGCCAGCACAGTGACCAAGGTGGCCTTTTCTTCAAGGTCGTCATGTGGAGGGCCAGTCCTGTACCCTGCTACAGTACACAATTCTAGACTCTCAAGACTGGGAAGTTCTGCCATATCGTCTTGTCCAACATGACCTTCAGTTTTGTGGAGGTGGAAACAGGGACAGAGGCAGGCTCAGTATGTAGCCTAGGTCCAGGGTTAGGGAGAGGTAGGAAAGAACCTGAACTTAGGACTCCGGATCCCACTCCTTCTCACCTTTGTGCTCCTGTATTTTTATTCTCTCTCACCTGAGTGATGGAATGTCCTAATTTGTTCAGGCACTGTGCTAAATTAACATGAACTGGATGGCTTATAGAGAACAATAATTTCTTTTTCATATTCTTGGAGGTTACGAAGTCCCAGATCTAGCCGGAAGCAGGCTCAGTGCTTAGTGAAGGTCTGCTTTTTGGCCGCAGATGGAGCCTTTGAGCTGGGTCTTCACATGGAAGAGGGTGGGAAGCTCTTTGGAGCCTGTTTTTCAAGGGTATTGATCCCCTTCATGAGGTCTATTCTCATGATCTAATCATAGCTTCAACATATAAATTCTGGGGAGATAAGCAAAAAAGACTGTGTGTGTGTGTGTTTGTTGTATATATGGACATGCATGTTGCATATTTGTGTGCATACATGTGTATGATGTATGTGTACATATATGTGTATGTACATGTGTTGGTGTGGGTGTACATGTATGTGGAGGCCAGAGGTTGAACAGGATATCTTTCTCAATCGCTTTTCATCTTATTTTTGTTGTTGTTTTCTTTTTCTTTCCTCTCTTTTGGTTTTTGGTTTTTGACTTTTTGGACTTTTGCAACAGGCTCTCTCTGATGTAGCCCCGGCTGTCCTGGAACTCATTTTGTAAATCAGACTGGCCTTGAACTCTAAGAGATCCTTTTGCCTCTGCCTCCCGATTGCTGGGATTGATGGTGTGTGCACCACCTTCTTGCTACATCTTCTTTTTAATTTATCACATAATTTGTTTATTTGGGGGTGTTTATGGGTGTGTGGGTGTATCATGGCACACGCGAGGAAGTCAGAGGATAGCTTTCACCTTGTAGGTTATGGGGATCAAACTCAGAACATCAGGGTTGGCAGTAAGTACTGTACCCCTGAGCCATCTCACTAACTAGTCTTCACCTTCTTTCTAAGACAGTGCGCCTTCCTGAACCTGAAGCTCACTGATTTCACTGGGTGGGCTGACTAGCTAGCTTCAGGGATCAATCTGTCTCTGCTTCCTTGGCACTGGAATTATACAGATGGACTTTGTAATTCTATATTCCCTCAAAAAAGAAATTTGAGGGGGAGAACTCTGCCAGGTCTTTTTCTTTGTATTTCTCTTGTATCACAGAGAGGGTAGAAAGGTATAGGATTTGAGGCTATGGAGAGAGATTGCAATTCCAGAAGTGTTGGTCCCTGGAAATAGGCAATTTCTACATCCTCAGAGATAGGTCCCAGGGGACGTATAGACTGAAATACTGAGGGGGAGATAAAGCAAGCCTGTAACAACCTAAACTTTTGGACAGTAAAAGCAATTGGCATGTACTTGGGAGTTTATATAGGCAAATCTCACTCCTTATCTATGTTCTTTTAGAATGCCACTTCTAACTCAGATAAGAGGTTTTCAGGTCTGAGTCCTGTGTCCTAAGTATGTGGAGTCTTTAGAAACAGGGACCTAACTTCAACCCCCAAGGGGTAACCAAGGGCCACATGAATAAACTTTATTCTCCTGGCAGTCACTTGGGCTTTCCTGACCAACCATTCTAAAGGAGGTTTCCTGTGCTCGGTACCAGGGGTTCTGTTAGTTCATGGTTCTTGTGGGGGTGTTGTTAGCTCAAATGGTTTAATTGTGTGTGTGTGTGTATGTGTACACACATATTTTGTGTAATTTTAGGTAAGTATAAAATAATGCTTCTGTGAGGCTTAACCAAACCAGTTGCCTTGATGTCTGAGAGTAGGGGTTTATATGAGAGGGGTTTGAGAGAAGGTATCTGGGCAGGGCTGGAACAGGGAAAGTGATATAATTAATTCTATTTCAGTTAAAACACATTTAAATGAAATAACTAAACAATTGATTATTGTTTAAATAGTAAAAGAAGTCATTTATAAACCAAATTCTTTAAAAAATAATTCCTTTAATTCCCATTGACCTGAACTATTATTTTGAAAGTCTTCTCGTTTCCTTTCTGATTGCTATTTACTTTTCAGTGACTGTCCACATTATAGCCTTAGATTCTTTGATTGTCCTCTAGTAGTTAGGCAGATAGGAAAACTGAGATCAAAAAATATCTGCTTGAAACAGCAAGCCTCCATTAAAGAAAAGAATAGGCATCTGGTTTACATCCCCAGCTTCTAAAGGAACTTCTGAAGATCCATGGAGTTTGGAAGAGAACCCCTAGAGTATCACACCTTCCCCAGACCAAGAGATGAGGACCCACTCTACCTCTTGATAGAAGAGGTATTAAATACACTAGTTTTGGTCTCGGGGGTTTAACCCAGGGCCTTACACACGCTAGGCAAGAGCTCTATGGTTGACATATATCAGTAGCCCAAGAGCTATCAAAGAATGTGTAGTTGTCACACTCCCCCTTTTCCACTTGAAACCCAAGGTGGACATTTGCCCCCAAGTGCTACCTCAGTCCTTCTTGTCTTATCTGCAGTGTACTGGGACAAACTACCCATCTCTGAGAGACAAAATAGATAAGTCTCAAAATGCATGCCCCCTTCTCCTCTCGCACAGTGGGTGATTGGCATCCAGGACAATTAAAAGCACGTTTGTTTCTTGATTCTTCAGGACTTTGGACAGATGGAGAACCTTAGAAGCAGCTTTGTCTGTTTTAAGATGAGCTTCCATTCCTCCGCATTCCAGTGTCTTTCCCTTTTGTCCTGCCATGCATGGAAGATACGTGTTTGCTAAACATTTCTCTTTTACAGTGAGTGGCTGTTGTGAGATAAAATTTAACAAGAAGGTTTATGTGCTCCCTGAAGGAATACTGACTAGGAAAACCTTTGGATGACTGTAGCCTCATAATTAAATAAGATGATGGTGTAAAGTAAGAAGACAGAAGTGGCGGCTACCGAGGGGCAGAGGGAATCCATTCTCTGAGTTGAGACATTAGTAGTCCTTGGGTGTGACACCAAGCAAAGTGGGAGGAGGCAGAGCAATCCAGGGACTTTGCTGTGAGTGGAGGAAGCAGATGGAGGGTTAGAGCCACCATACATTTGTGAGTCTGCTCCTTTTTGGAAATTAACTATTGCTTTCCTTGGATTGTGACAATAGGCCCTTTTTTAGTTTTTTGGTGCCCTTAACAAAAATAAATGTTTTCTAAACAAAACTTTTTGATGTCACTCTCATCTTTCTTCTCTTGCTAATAACTTCCAAGATAAAAATGTGGGCTAATTGGGAGGATCCCTGGGGCTCACTGTCTAGCTAGACTAGACTACTTGGCGAGATAAAGATAAGCAAGAGACCCTGTCTCAAGAACAGTGGATAGCAACCTAAGGTTGTCATCTGGCCTCCACCTGTATGTGTATACACTTACATGCACACTTGCAGGCAACAAGCATCCATACACACAATCACAGAACACACAAATGCACACTTGTACTACCCTCCTCTCTTTCTGAAAGATGCTACTAACAAGACCCAAAAGGTTTGAAAGGATTAGTAAGCGTCTACCTACCATGTTGTTTCAATTGGCTCATCCCTTTGACCCCATTTCAGGTCCCTGACACTTGACCTTTAACTCAGTTCCTTTGCCAAGTATCTCATGAGTCTACTTCCGTCACTCCTTCAGTCACAGAGTCTTCACACCTGACTGTTCCATCTACTGGGAGACTTTCTGCTAACCCAGCGAGTACCCAGTCACTGATCAGTAGTGCATGTTTAGTAAGAAGGTTTGAGATGTTCTGAGGTCCACACAGTCATCCTAGACAGGGGCTCACTGCAGCTGCTCCCAGCCCTGGGCGAGAGTGGAGCGCTGGCATTCGAGTTGTTCCAGTTATGATGCAAGTTGGCCAAGTCCTGGAGGCAATCTCAAGCTTCTTTAAAAGGTAGCCTTAGAACACTTCTGCATTGCTGGTGGGAATGCAAGCTGGTACAACCCCTATGGATGTCAGTGTGGCGATTTCTCAGAAAATTAGGAAACAACCTTCTTCAAGACCCAGTAATACCACTTTTGGGTATATACCCAAAAGATGCTCAATCGTGCCACAAGGACCTGTGCTCAACTATGTTCATAGCAGCTTTATTTGTCATAGCCAGAAACTGGAAACAACCTAAATGCCCCTTGATCGAAGAG
>PVIU01018230.1:29216-39706 GCA_004026605.1 Ondatra zibethicus
AAAATGGATGGAACTAGAAAGCATTATTTTGAGTGAGGTAACCCAGACACAGAAAGACAATTATCACATGTACTCACTCATAGGTGGTTTTTAAACATAAGGCAAAGAAAACCATCTTACAAACCACAATCCCAGAGAATTTAGACAACAATACGGACACTAAGAGAGACCTACATAGATATAATCTACATGGGAAGTATAAAAAAACAAGATCTCCGGAATAATTTGGGAGCATGGGGACATTGGGGGAGGGTTGAGGGAGGGAGGGGAGTGGCAGGGAGGGGAGCAGAGAGAAATAAAAAAAATTAATTAATAAAAAAAAAGGTAGCCTTAAAGAGGTAGCATTTCCAAAAATCTTCACTTAGTTCTGCTGAATGGAGAGGGCTCAGAGAATGTTTTAAATGGGAACGTCTAGGGAAAAATTCCTCATTGACCCAAATGATCTCTCACTTTGCCCTTCTGAACTGGGTTGTCCCTCCTTTGTTTAGATGATGATAGCCTTGAAGCCTTAGAAAGCTACTTAACCATAAGTCTCTGGATTTTACATTATTTAACTAAGCATAGTCAAATAAGAGACATGCTCTAGATTCTACACACACTGCTTTGCACTTAGTCTAGGTTCCTTGAAAAGGAGTTGGGAAAGTCAGAGCCTATGAGATAGTTCATCTCAAGGCTTCACCTTGAGAGTCCTCAGAGAATCAATTTTTTTATTACTTTCTTATGTTTTAGATTGAGAAAAACTTGGGAGTTACCCCAGTTATTCAGTGACTTCCCCTCCAAATCCTCTGCTTTTGCATTCACCCAGTCTCCTTCCAAGAGGAAACTCATTCCTTGGGGTAATCAATGTCCCTCTCTGCCAGAACCCTGTTACCAGGGCAACCATTCCAGGCAGTCGACTTGGGCTCATTGAGATGCAGATGCTGAGCCCAGGGCCTGCAGAAGGGCAACTGCTATCAGAGTGGGCAGTTTTTTTGGCAACTCTGGAGTGTATTATACCAAGTGGGACATGGTAATTATGTATTTGTGGCTTTCATTGTGCGCTGGTTTAATTGCCACAAGTTCATTGTTGTTTTAAAATTCTTATTTTTCTCCTAGACCACTCAGCAAAAGACAGAAATTGGTGCCAGAGGGCAGATTTCTTTCTGGAAGAGACACTCACTTGGATAGATAATAAGTGCAGTGATTTGATGTTATCTGATTGGCTATAAAGTTTTGTCTGTTGGTGGGTACACAGTCTCAACATGGCTGCCAATGGGAGGTAACCCAGGGCCCAGAGCTGTGCCAGTATGTATAGCCACAATAAGAGATGAACTGGGCATGACATGGTGGTTTACAACTTCTCTTGGAAAAGAGGGTCAATTGAAGGCTTAGAGATCATTGTTCCCTCTCTGTCCATGGCTATTTTTCCATGTTGGTGAATCTCCACCTTCGAGAAGATAGATTTCTGAAATCAAATTTGTTTACTAAAATGCCATATTTCCCCTGACCCTTGTTCACGACAGCTTAGTAAATGAGTCTGTAATATGGTGGGTGTGGTCAACTTAAGTGCAATTTTCCTGAAATATCCCCAGTCTAACACTAACCAGAACGGTAATGGCTAACAGGGATGGAATCCTTATTGTGTAGCATATTTCCCATCAACTTTAATATTACTTAGAGTTAAAATAGGGCTGCTCTAAACACCACACCAGAAGTGGTTCCACAGGGTCTTTGCTTAGCTTTCAAGTTAGTTCAGATAAGGGGGTTGAGGACAGAAAACTGAAAATATGTGTTTGACTGCTGGACACCATCATTTTGGTCTGTGGAACCTGGGCCCAATCACCCCAGCTCTTTAAACCTTGGTTGCATTTGGCGCAAAAAGGGAGAAAAATGAGTCATAAGTGCTTTGGGGGCTGCTGCAGTAGAAGTGGAAATGAGGGTGTAGAAATTATCTGATCTCTAGAGTAGTTTCTGGTGAGGAAAGTGGAGCACAGAGAGGGTGCGTAGCTACTACGTGGTGGGGCTAGGATCCTGACACATGACATTTGCTTCCAAATCTTTTGTTACTCTTGGAAGACTATCCTTGCTCTCACCCGGAGGGAATACCCACTGTAGGTCTACATAATTTCTGTCAGTCTTGCTCAAGTGCTTGACTCGGGGGAAAGCACTGTAAAAATATGGGGTGCTACCAGGGCCCTTGGGGCCTTTGTGCAGGGAAGTTTTTATTCCTCCGTTCACTACAGCACTTTTTTTTAGAGCCCTGGGTAGCTGTGCACCTGACTGGCTGCTGCCCAGCTATGTTGTTTGAAGTTATCATCCGTATTCGATCCCATCCTTTGAGGGGAATCTGAAGGTGTGAATTTGAGGATGGTTAGATTCTCCCGTCTGAGCTGGGCATTTTTCTAGAACACTATTGTGGGGAAGGACCTTGTGTCTGTATTTGTTGGTTTGTTTTTCAGAAGGGTGGACTCGGGGTTATGCCAGGTGGCTGGGAGCTGCCTGATATCGGGGCTTAGAACTCAAGTCCTCTTCAAGAGCAGCAATTTTGCTGTTAATTTGCTGAGCTATCTCTCCATCTCCCAGATTGAATTTCTTAAAGAAAACAATTTTAAAAGCAAGTATTAAGTCATATTGTGGATAAAATGAGCCATGGTTCTTTGCCTTGACTTTACATCAGAATAAGTGCATAACTTTAAAATATTCTGATGAAAAATTCCTAACCCCTCCCCCACCCAGAAAGTCTGGTGTGAAGTGGTCTCAGATGTGCCCTGAACACTGGCAATTTTAAAGGCTCCCAAGTTGATCTTAATATGCAATCTGGCAGGATGCTGCAATGGCGGAACAGTTATGCATTTAGATGCTCTGCCATGGCTGTCAAAGTTCTTAATTTTCCAACCAAGAATTTCATGTTTTCATTTTCATACTGTGTTGATTGAGGGTTGTAAATTATGGAACCAGTTTTGGAGCCGGGATTGAGTGCCACTGGACTAGAATAGCATCACCGCAGAACAAAAAAAAAAAAAAACAAAACAAAAAACAAACAAACAAACAAACAAAAAAAACACCAACCAAACGAAAAGTCCATGCATGCCAGCTGATAGTTCTCTGAGGAGCAACTTGTAGATCAGTTGGAGCACTGGTACTCTGGCGACCTTGGACAATGTGTTGGTGAAGCTACATCTTGTGGCAGTATTTTTTTTTCCTTTTCAAGAGACCTTGAAAATCTGTTCCTTAGGGAGTTCTTAACCTTGCTTGCAAGTTCTGTTTGGGAGAAGTCCACACTTATCCCACTAGACACAGTGCCAAGGTCCTTGCACGAGCCTGTCTTTCAACGCAGGCCTCTGTTTCCATGCGGATTTTGGCAGGTGGACTTGGGGCTGTTGCCCAGAAGCTCCTGCCCTTTCTTGAACCTTGTTCCATCATCAGGTTTCCCGTTGACTCTCTTGTATTTTTGCACTCTCAATTTTTTTCCTGGCACCTTCTCTTTTTCTAAAAATAACGTTCCCCCAAGTACTGCTCTTCTTCAAAAAAGCTGTCGAGAAGAGCAGTTAATCCTTACTCCCTCTACATCCTCATGACCCTTCCTCAACTCCTGCAGTTAGTTGTTGTAAAGCAGGTCCTTGAAAGGCCTTTCTGCCAGGTTGCCCAGCCCCTCGCAATAGCTGAAATTGTTTTATCTCACTTCCCATCCTCAGAGGAACCTGTCAGCATCCAGCAACTGTTGTCACCTTGTTCAAAATAGAACTTCACCATTCCCACCTAGAATTCAGATTTGCGCATCAGAATCTCCTGGGGAATAAGGCCTTATTATTGTTTTAAAAATCCATCCCATTGATTCTTACACACAGGGATGCTTAAGACCACTGCTCTGTGGATATTTACTGAATGAGTCAAATCTTGGCATTTGTAAAACCCGTGTCACCTTTAGTTTCTACTTGGGATGTGTGTTTTATATCTAAGTTACACACCATGGAGAAATGGTTGAGAATAATGACTTAGCATGAGCCTTGGGGTCACTCTGCCTACTTTGGGATTCCGGCTCCCTAACTCACCACCTGCTGTTTCAGTTTCTTCACCCTTCCAATGGGATAATAGTGTTCACTCCACGGGGTTGAGGCAGCCTTGGGTAAGTTAATACTGACAAAGCATCTAGAACACTACCTGTACCTAGTAAGTGTTCAAGGAAAGTGCCTGTAAGATTATATCAGTTTACATTTTTGCACTCGTGTAAAATTCTCATTCTCTCCTAAGCTACAGTTAATAGAACTGGCCAAGGAGCTTCAAATCTTTGTCAGCTCTCTGTGTGGTTCATTGGTTCTGATGAGTTGCTTGAAACCATGGTCTTTACTTTCTGTACGTGAAGTGCTCATTTTCAACCAGCTTTTCCACAGGTGCCTTGGTCCACCTGAGGAATGCACTGGCTATCCATCAGCAATGATGATTCCCCACAGCAATGTCTTTCCCTTTGTACTCCTCGGCTAACAGGACACGTGGATTTATGGTCTTCTATGATATAACTCCTAATCTGGTGATATTGAGTTAATTATAATGTGCCAAGGAAAAAAGCATCCAAAGCTAGAGTAGGAATGAGACCATTAAAGTTGTAGAGAACTGGCTGTCAACACTTTCTGAACCTCAGAATCATTTGGATATATATCAGGTGTGGGACTCAATATTAGCAGTTGGGGATGAAGCTGGTTTCTTGTGAGACAAGCTCTTGTATTTGATGAACTCTGTTCAACTTACTTGGATAAAGTGGCTTAAATATATGGCAAGAAAACAGCCTGCAAAAGGTCAAGAGGGAGATGGTGATGAACCAGATGATTTAATGGGCCATCTCTCCTGTAGTTAATTTCCCTAGATCTCTTGTGCTATATTGATTTTGTAAATAGCTATTGTCACATCTGCCCCTTTGGCCTGTGGGAACTAGTGGGTTTTTAAAAATTGAATTTGGTGTGTGTGTGGGGGCTACAGATCAATCAATATCAAGATTTATTGACTTGGGACATTTATATTAACAGTAGCAAAGTTGGGAATCATTTGAACCTTTTTAATACTTGATTAAGTAGCATGGTAGAGTGTTGAAAGTGTATTTTGAAACTACGACCCTTCGTGGATTTGAAATGGCTCTCGCCTCCACTTCCTGGAATTTGTGGCTTTGTTTGTGAAACTGGTGGGATTTGTGTTATATCAGCAGTCACCTCAAGGTACTTTTCAAAGGCCAACTGATAATCATAAGGAGAGTCTCAAGGTTCCGCTTGTTCATGACATTTTTTTTCTTCTTCTGATTTCTCCCTTCAAAAATAACTTCTCCAGACTTTCAGGTTATGTCTTGGACAGCTTTATTTTTAGAGACAGGAATTCTGTTCTTTGTGAAAAATATGCCTACTGCCTTTAAAATGTCAACAACTACTTTGTCTAATTGAAAAATTAATGTCTCGCTTTTTGCCGAGAAAGGGTTGCGTTATTCTTTTCAAGGGCATAAATGAGAACACTCCCAATATAACCGGCTCCTAACAGGGGCGCTCTTCTCATCCTCATGCTTGAGGGAGCCTTGTTATTAAGAAGGAAATCATTTTGAATTGTCTAGTCTAGTGAAAGAGGTGTGTTTATAATCAGCCGCCTATGGTAGCTTTTAAAATGATCTTATGAAAAGTTTGGATGTAGCAGAAGCAATTATGGCTTTGCTCTAGGGATGATGTAGTTTGTGGATATAAGGTAGATGTTAACTCATCGTTTTTCCGAGACCCTCTAAAATGAAGAAAAGGTGCTACATTGATCTGAGGCACTGCTGTAGGGGGAGGGCAGCCTCTTTGTTCTTTCTTCAAGGGTAGAGGTCAGCTAGATGGGAGCTGTGGAGAATCAGGTTGCTTGGGCATGGCCTGAGTTCACAGCTGTTGCTTGAGAAAAGGTAGATGAGTTCTAATGATTTATGCTAATAAGAGGTGAGTTGTGTTTGTTAGTAAAGCAGTGAGAGCCTTCTGTCAAATCTGATGTCTTCCTGTTCGCGTCTGGATGGTGAACTTACACAGAGCAGATCCCCTACAGTGGAAGTAGCTGTGGGATGCATCTCCAAGGAGTCAAGAACTGATGGCCATGCAGCAGAGCCTCTCTAAGGCTCCTGACCGCTGGGTTCTTGTGACCATGACTGTTTCCAGATGCTCACTCTTAAAGCACAGCTGGCGTCCTATCTGCTAGACCCAGCACCTCTCCGGATCCGGCTCACCTTTTCCCCTCCACAGTCGGGGAACTGCCAGTGCCAGTGGGCCATGTGGCAGCGTGATACTCAGCAACACAGCCTATTTTTACATATTTTTAATATCTGAGTTGAGATGACCTGATAGCAGGTGATCTTATGTGTCCTGCAGCACTCATGCACCCTGAAAGAAGGGCAGAGCTGCTGCTGCTGCCTCTGCATATAAAATTGCACTCAGCAAACTGGGACAGAGCTCATTTCAATTGTGCCTGGTTAAGGGGATTTATGGATTATGTGATACAGTTTTTTTTTTTTTGGAAAGTCAACTTTCACATAAAGGACTCACACATGGCTTATGTAAACACATTTAAGGACTGTAGATTGAAGATAATACCACTATTATTATTATTTAATAGAAAAAAATTACATATATGAGCACTGCATCTACATTACTCCCTTCCCCTCCCTAGGCCTCCAGTTTCTCCTTCCTCCTCCCCAATTCATAATCTCTTTAAATATATATATATATATATATATATATATATATATATATATATATATATATGCAGTTATAGCCTATTGAGTCCATTGGGCTTTGCTCATATGTGCAGATATCCAGGGCTCAGCATTTGGGTTTGGTTTGGGGTTGGACAACTTATGTCAGAGTTATTCTCTGAAGGCCACTGATTATCCCTCTCTTGGAAGCCATTGACCTCCTCTATCTCATCCACAGATAGGACCACGTGGAATTTCCCCTGTTCCCATCAGCATATCAGCTGGTATCTTCATTTTGCTGGTCTTGTTTAGGCAACCTTATTGTGGTTAGTTCCTGGGTCCATTTTCATCACACAGCAATAAGATGGTAGAGACTTATATAAAATAAAAACTAAGTGGGCCACGTATAGAGTTATGTTTGTGTACTAGTTACTTTTATAGAACCACGAATAAAATACTCGAGAGAGCAACTTAAAGGAGGAAGAACTGTTTTTCCTCACAGTTTCAGAGATGTTAGTCCATAGTCGTTGGTTCTGATGATTCTGGGTCTCTGGTGAGACAAAACAGTATGGTGGATGGTGGCAGCACATGGTGAAGGCTACTCATCTCACAGTGGACAGGAAGCAGAGAAGGCCAGAGGATAGGTATAACCTTCAAAGGCATACTCTTAAGAACCTATTTCTTCCAGCAAGGGTCTATTCCCTAAAGCTTCTAGGACCTTCCAAAATAGTACCACCAAAATGGGGGAAGAAAATCACTCAACATATAAACCTGTAGGGGACACTTCATGTTCATACCAGTGGGTTTATGTATACATATACATTTTAATGTGGGTGTGTATTATCTGGGAAGAGAAGCTGCTTTAAGAAGTGGCCCTAAGGTCTCTATACTTAACAGAACGGGGGCTTGCTCATCATTCATGTGGCTAGAGTAGGCCAGCTGAGCAGAGTAAAGAGCTTTACAAGATCCTGGTTTGCATTTTGTACCTCCTCTGTCATGTATCCAGTTGACGAATAAGGTAAATGAATGTAGATCTTTACAAGATATTTTGTTGGTTTGAACTCAAGTCTGCATGGGAAGCTGGTAGTATCTAGCTATGAGTTTATTAGATTGAGGGAAATCATTTAGAGAACAATAGCCATTTTTGATTTGAGTGAGAGATGGAGTACATATAGAGAATATTTTGGAGGTCTCAGAATATTGAGGTTAGATTTCAATGTAGTGATTTTATTTATCAGTCCAACAATTGTTAACTAAGCAGCATGGGCCAGACACATTCTTGACTCTGGGGGAATAGCCATGAACAAAACAGACAAACATGTCTTCTGCCTGGATGCTTACATTTGAGAAATTACCTTGAATGAAAAAGGTTCAGTTGAATTGAGGAGCAAGCAAAGATGGAGGACAGAGCAAGGGGTGATGTTAGAGTGATTTCGTTTTGAACCACGTGACTTGAAGCTCTGTATTCAAATGGCCATTCCTTTACATACAGGTTTTCATAGTTAGGAGCTTGCCGTGCAATTTTTTAACAAAGTGCAACATTTCAAGTCTTAAATTGTTTCTTCTCTGTAACTAGAGAAACAGTTTGTGTGTGTGTGTGTGTGTGTGTGTGTGTGTGTGTATTTTGCTTTGGGTCAGTTGTTACAATCAGGTAAATTTATGAAATCATGCAAAAAAGAGGAAAATGAAAATAAAGCGGTGATTTGGCTCTTTTCTAGTATATGGAGGTCTGCAACCTTCCCTGGGCCTTGGAAACTCCTCCGTGGGTTGAATGGCATTAAGTGATTAATTATTCAATCAACCTCTATCCTTTAAGGAATGAAGCATCCAAATAATTACTATGGCCTCATCCTGTGGCTATAGCAGTCCTGTGCTCACTCTCAAGATGGACAGTTACTGTAGTCAGTCAGCTACTTCGTGTTCACTTGAGTGTGAGGTTTTATGCTTTATGTATTTTTCTATAAGAGAAAAACCACAAGATAGAGGTTTTGGTCCAGTTGGCTACCTGTCTAAGGAAGGGTTTTTCTATGTTGTTTTGAGAAGGAAGAATTTCAGGAGAACTTTGTAAGACAGGAAAGCAAGGAAGAAAGAAAGAAAGAAAGAAAGAAAGAAAGAAAGAAAGAAAGAAAGAAAGAAAGAAAGAAAGAAAGAAAAAGAAAGAATCTTGTAACTGCGTTTGGGGAGCTTCTTGGCATTTCCCTGAGTCTGGTTCTAATTTCATTTGTATTTTCTCTATTTGCTGAAGCTGACTTTTGCATCTCATGGGCTTCGCTCCAAGGTCTGGATAATACAAACTGACAATGTAAACAAAGCTGTGGGGAAGGTTGGGCACTTACTGTAACACTTTAAAGGCAAATATTTCCTTTATTCCTACAACTAAGTTTTAAACACAAGTCTGGGAGAATGAGTTGAAAGGTCTTGTACACAGGTCTTGCTTACAGACAGTTGATATGCTAATTAAAAGTCACTCCTAGCCGCTAAAGCTGGTATTCCTAAATCTTGTTGCCTGGAAATGCTTTGTGGCTTTTAGCCATAGGAAAGCATGACAATCAGTGTTTAAAATGGCATTATTTAGTCTTACTAAATTAGACAGGTTTTCTTTATCCTTTATCCCATTAAGCTGTCTCAGAGGTTTTATAATTGAACAGCAAACCAAACATGTTTTATGCGGGGAAGGATTCTAGAGCCTGTGAATATAGCACAGAAAGCCACAGCAGTTACCAGGTACACAGCAGGAAATACTGCAGCCCAAAATCTCATAGTGAGGGATAGTGTTAGGGGTTAGGTATAGATTTCGCTTTGTGAAATGGGATGGAAGACATTTGGAATGTACAAATGCACAGATTAGTTTTAGATAACATTGAACTGTGGTGAGTCACCAAACTCCAAAATTGGATTTATGACCTTTCAAGATGTCCTAAGGAAGATTTGGGGCATAGCCATGATAGGTCATATCCCAAGCCCCTGGACTCTTGGTTTAGTTCTAAACTGGAACAGGTTAGGGAGCCAACGCTGATCTCCTCTTACTCGGGTTGTGCACCTGTCCTTTAGGTTTGGACAGCACTGATTCTGGCAGTCCAATGCTGTAGTTGTCAGAGGATGCAGGCTCCATCTGCAGCCTGTGAACCACGCACCTATGTTCCTTGTTTGCATCTAGTGTTATCCAGCTGTGGAAGGGAACTGGTGACATTTACTCTGCACATCTCACAAGGATTTGGAGCAGGAGACTTTGTTCCTATCTTACAGATGGGGAAAACAAGGCTCAGAGAGGTTGTCGTGTGTATAAGTGGAAGAGCTAGCACCTGCAATGGTGCTTGTCAACAAAGTTTGTCCCCAGGAAGATGGTTTCATTATGTATTTGAAGACTCTTAGGACTTCTTGACATGTGGCCCCAATTTCTCAGTTTTGGAGTTTTAACTTCCTTCTTTCCCAACTGTCTGCATCCACTTGTTATTCTTATCTTTTTTCATATCCTCTTTCTACTCTCCGACTTGTACTGATACTTCCAATAAGGGCACCAAAGCTCATTTGGCATGTGTATTCAAAATACCGGGGTTTAAGTGCCACAGGCTTTAGGAAATATTGATGCTATCCCCTTGGCCCTGGGTGTTGTGGTTTTTGGCGTGTGGAAAGACACGAGACACGAACGAACCCACGCAAGAAGATTTATTAGAGGGGGTGTGCTCACGGGCCCGAGGAAACGTGAGGAGAGGGGGAGGAGAAAGAGAGCGCGGGAATGGCGCCTCTGACTTTTAAAGGCCGCGCTGCTCATGCGCAGACGGCTCACGTAGGTGCGTCAGACGCTGGTGACGCAAATGGC
>PVIU01018231.1:0-39730 GCA_004026605.1 Ondatra zibethicus
GTTAGGTCCTTGGTTCCCAGGGGAGGGGGAAGCACTGAGGCTGAGAGGCCTCAGAAATGGCCTCAGTGTTGTCCTAGAGTTCTTCAACCCAACTAAGAATGGCTGTAATTAAAAGAGGCAAGTGGTAACTATCAAAAAGCATGTCAATAGAAGGGAACCATTCCCACTGTAGAGTGAACTGCATATTGGAAGAGGTATGATTACAGTATGTAAATTCTTCAAAACAGAATCATCATATGTTCCAGCAATTCCATTGTGGGATATATATCCAAAGGAAATGAAACCATTGTGTCCAGAATACATCAGCAAATCCCAAAGAAGAGAAACACATACATAATATCACCACCATCAACAAAAACAAAAACAGGAACTAGCAATCACTAGCCATTAATATCCCTTAATATCAATGAGCTCAATTCACTTATAAAAAGACACAGGCTAACAGATTGGATATGAAAACAGAATCCATCCTTTTGCTGCATACAAGAAACACACCTCAACTAAAAGGATGTTACTTCAGAGTAAAGGATTGGGAAAAGATTTTCCAATCAAATGGACCTAAAAAACAAACTGGTATGGCTATCCTAATGTCTAACAAAATAGACTTCAAACTGAAATTAGTCAAAAGAGATGAAGGTTGTTTCATATTCATCACAGGAAAATCCATCAAGATGAAGTCTCAATTCTGAATATCTATGCCCCACGTACAAGGGCACCCTCATTTGTAAAAGAAACATTACTAAAGTTTAAATCATACATCAAGCCCCATACACTAATAGTCTTCAACACCCCACTCTCATCACTGGACAGTTCTGCAAGACAGAAACTTAGCAGAGAAATAAAAGATCTAACAGATATTATGACTTGAAAGGGCTTAACAGACATCTACAGGACATTTCACCCAAACACAAAAGAATACACCTTCTTCTCAGCACCTCATGGATCCTTCTCCAAACTGACCACATACTTGGTAACAAATCTCGGCAGATACAAAAAAATAACCCCCTGTGTCTTATTGGGTCATCATAGCTTAAATTTAGACTTCAACAACACTAATTGCAGAAAGCTCACAAACTCATGGAAACTGAACAATGCTCAACTGAATCACCACTGGGTCAAGGAAGAAATAAAGAAATTAGACTTCCTAAAAGTCAATGAAAATGACCACACAGCATACCTACACCAATGGGACACAAGGAATGTAGTGTTAAGAGGAAAGTTCATAGCGCTAAATGCCGACACAAAGAAGCTGGGAAAATCTCATACTAGCAAATTAACAGAACACCTGAAAGCCCTAGGACAAAAAGAAGCAAACTTACCCAGAAGGACTAGACAACAGGAAATATTCAAACTGAGAGCTGAAATCAACCAAATAGAAACAGAAAACAATACAAAGAATGAGACAAAGAGTTGGTTCTTCCGGAAAATCAACAAAATAGACAAACCTGTATCCAAACTAACCAAAAAGCAGAGAAAGAATATCCAGATTAACAAAATCAGAAATGAAAAGGGGGACATAACAGACACAGAATAGACATGGAAGAAATCCAGAGAATCACCAGGTCATACTGCAGAAACCTGTACTCCACAAAATTGGAAAGCTTAAAGGAAATGGACAATTTTCTGGAGAAATATTGCATGCCAAAATTAAATCAAGACCAGAAAAGCAAATTAAATACACCTATAACTGCTTAGGAAATAGAGTCATCAAAAGTCTCCCAACCAAAAAAAGCCCAGGACCAGATGGTTCCAGTGCAGAATTCTACCAGAATTTCAAAGAAGGGCTAATACCAATACTTCTCAAATTATTCCAAACAATAGAAATGGAAGGAACATTGCCAAACTCTTTTTACAATGCTACAGTTACCCTGATACCCAAACCACACAAAGACACACCTAAGAAAGAGAATTACAGACCAATCTCCCTCATGAACATTGATGTAAAAATACTCTAATAAAATACTGGAAAACCAGCCGGGCGGTGGTGGCACATGCCTTTATTTTCAGCACTTGGGAGGCAGAGGCAGGCGGATCTTTGTGAGTTCGAGGCCAGCCTGGTCTACAAGAACTAGTCCAGGACAGGCTCCAAAACTACAGAGAAACCCTGTCTCGAGAAACCAAAACAAACAAACAAACAACAACAACAACAACAAAACCCTGGCAAACCGAATCCAAGAACACATCCAAAAAAATCATCTACCATGACCAAGTAGGCTTCATCCCGCAGATGCAGGAATGGTTTAAAAATCCATCAATATAATCCACCATATAAGCAAACTGAAAGAACCTTATGAGGAGGGGGTTAAACACGGTTGGATCTCATCAGGGAAGGAATTTTCACTGCACTGTCTCATATGTGGAATCTAAATGTTGGCTGCTACAGTTTATTGGAGTTCAGAGAGAGTCGCCAGGGTGGAGGGAAATGTCGATTATTTTGATAGGTGAGCAAGAGATTCTGCTGTGCTATTCCACATTAAAGTAACTGCATGTAACCACCATGTGGTGTGAACTCCAGGAAGCTTGAAGAGCTTTGGAGGCTTTCACGGCAAATATAATATTTAAAGGGATGTGATTAACATGCATCTTAGTTAGGGTTTTATTGCTGTGAAGACACGAGCACAGCAGCTCTTATAAAAATATTTACATTGGCTGCCTTACAGTTTCAGAGGTTCAGTTCATTATCATCAAATGGGGTGCTGGAGCTGAGAGTACTACACCTTGCAGGCAACAGGAAGTCAACTGATACTCTTGGTGGTATCCTGAGCATAGGAAGCCTCAAAGCCCGCCCCTACAGTGACACACTTCCTCCAACAAGGCCATTCCCACTCCAACAAAGCCATTCCTCCTAATAGTGCCTCACCCTATGACATTATGGGGCCTATAGATTCAAACTACCACAACATGATTTTACACTACATAGTGTAGCTATATCTCAAAACATTACATGCTAGTCTGGTGGTGGTATGTTGTCTGATCTGAGTTTTCTGTCCTGCCCGGTTCCCGTAATTGTTAAGTCCCAAAGAAATCACACAGAGGTCTACATTAGTTATAAACTGATTGGTCCATTAGCTTAGGCTTCTTATTAACTCTTATAACTTATATTAACCCATTATTCTTGTCTATGTTAGCCACATGGCTCGGTACCTTTTTCAGCGAGGCACTCACATCTTGCTTCTTTTGTGGTGGGCTCACAACTGCAGAAAGAGCTTCCTTCTTCCCAGAATACTCCTGTTCTCATTGACCTGCCTCTACTTCTGTCTGGTTTTCCTGCCTATACTTCCTGCCTGGCTACTGACCAATCAGCGTTTATTTAAAATATAATTGACAGAATATAATTGTCCCACACCACTTCCCCCTCTTTTGTTTTTAAATAACAAGAAGTCTGAATCTAATATCCTTTGTTTAGCTTTTCTCCTGACCATTAGCCATAGCAACTTGTAACCACCATCCTAAACAAAGGAAAATATCCATAGTCCATTTTTTTTGGGGGGGGGGAATGTGGGCGTAGTTTTCCAGGCTACTTCCTGCTGGTTGGGGGCACTGATAATCTTATGGGGACCTAAAGAAAATTTAGAAATATGATCAAGTCCTGACTGGAGTATCCTGTGAGGCTTGATCATATCAGGCAGCATCTTGAATCTGTTCTGGATGTAGAACTCAGATGTCTGAGCCATCTGTTCCTACCAGAGATTTCTCAGGTGGTCTTCCTTGATCAAACCTGGTTTTTCTTAACTCAGAATGAATCCACAGCCTCTCATTTCCAGTGGAAATAAAAGCAAATCCTCTTCTCCAAATTAACATACCTTTTGACTTCAATTTTGAAGTCAAAGTATTTTTAAAATACCTATCTTGGACTGATTTAGCAGCATTTATAAACAATTTTTTTTAGCAGCTGTTGTTCCTTCCTCAGCATTCAAACAAGTCAAAGAGAGCATAACAAAATACAGTATCCAGACTCTCTGTGTATTTTTCATCTCTATGTGGCTTTATTTTAACCTCTATTTATTTTTAATTTTTGCCATTTTGAGACAGGGTTTCTTTGTGTATGTTTGGCTGTCCTGGAACTCCCTCTGTAGACCAGGCTGTCCTTGAACTCACAGAGATCTGCCTGCCTCTGCCTCCAAAGTGCTGGGATTAAAGGTGTGTGCCACCATACCTTGAATTCACAGAGGTCTGCCTGCCTCTGTCTCCCAAGTGTTGGGATTAAAGGTGTGTGCCACCACACCCAACTACTCTCTCTCTCTTTTTAAAGGACTTTAACCTTTTTTCCCTTTCCAAGTCTGCATATATTTTTAACACACTGTAAAACATTTAGAGGTTTTCTTCGTCTTTGAATCTCTCTTTACTCTCTAGTTAAAGCCAAATCTCACAAAGACAAAGTTGGGGTTCATTTGAACCCTTTATTTGTTACTTTTCTCCCTGCACACACAGATTAAATTCCTTATTTTCTTTAGTATCTTTTTTTGAGATTCTATTTTATGTGTATGGGTGTTCTACCCATATGCATGTCTATCTGCCATTGCGTGCTGTAATTAGTGTCTGTGAGCCCTCATGCCGCTATGTGGGTGCAGGGAACTGAACTCCTGTCTTCTGGAAGAGTAACCAGGGCTCCAGCCTTTGTTCTTACTTAGGTGTGTGCACAGGGACTATGTGCACTTGAGTGCAATGCTGGAGGAGGCCAGAGAGCTGGCGTTACAGGCTGTGAGCTGCCTGGGTGCAAGGAACAGATCTCAGGTCCTCTGAAAAAGTCACTGCTCTTAACCATGGGAGTCATCTCTTTAACGGGTTTACTGGGACTGTGGCCTAGCATACCTAGACTGTTAGGGCTGGATTTGCCAAAACTCTAGTAACAACAAAGACTGGAAAAGTTACTTGTAATTTAAAGATTTATATCTTTAATTTAATTTTATATCTCTGAATCTATCATATTTGTGTGAGTATTTACGGATATATAATTAATAACTTGATATGACTATGTAAGGTTAAATTAAAATGTCTTTTGATGGGCTAGGTCCTTCTGGTGGAAATTTTGCCTTAACATAGCTGCTGCCAGAAGTCCTGAGTTCAGTCCACCAAACCCGAACAAAACCATCAAAATCAAACCCAAGCCCAAACCAAACCAGATCAGCTGCAACCGAGAAACTGCCATTCCGGTCTCATTCAGTCAGGGCACATGCCACTTGTCATCCACAGCCAGAGGAATGGGATCAGAGGCGTTGTTTGACAACTGTCCAATCAGGAACGGAGTCAGAGTGGTGGGCAGGCTTTCAAAAACCTCGCGGGCTTTCGCTGGAACCCGACATCTTGGATTCCTCTGGGATCTTTTGGTTCTCTGCTGCAGAGGCAGTGAGGTTTTGGGTGCCTTTTCCTCCCTGTGACCTGTTCCCAGAGGCAGGTGTGGCGGGTCCGGGATACCTCGGAAGCCAGGAGATGGTGAGTATCCACCTGGCGTCCTGACGGGACACAGGTCCGCAAGTCCGCCCTGGAGTCCGCTGATCCGGGTCTCCTCGGTTGCGGGTTGGGGCTGTGCAGACAGTGGGGACCCTGGGTCTCATCATGTCCCGTTCCAGGGTGGTGCTGGGCAGGCAGTGGGGGCTCTGGCAAGCTGTTAGTTGTCCACTCTGCGTAGTGATCTCAGGTCCTGCTGAGCGAGCTGATTCCCGGGATCTCAGGAGCGGATCCCTATAGGCTTTCGTGGATTCCGTCAGCGGTTGTGCGGCAGGACAGATCCTGGAGCCAGAGTTGCCGCTCCCTGCCACTTTGTTCTGCATAGCTGAACTTACATTAAAGCTTCATTCTTCAGATTAATGAGCTGCCTCTGGGATATTCCATTATAAAGTTAATTGCTTTTCTCTTTATCTTGTTATTTTTGTGTGTATAAACATGTACGTGCATGCGGAGTGTCCGTGGAGTCCAGATGAGGGTATTGATCCCCTGGAACAGGAGTAACAGCCAGTTATGAGCCTCCTGACTCTGGTCCTCTGCAAGAGCGGCAGTGATCTAAACCACTGAGCCATCTCTCTAGCTTGGGAATTTCTTAGATATCCTGCATAAGCCATCATAGTTGACACAAACTTCTAAAGTTCTCTGTGTGTGTTTGCTTTGGGGAATGAAATCTCTCACATTTACTGAGAGGTACTGGCTTTACTGGTGGAGGTCCTGAAGCAGATCTTAGCGTGCAGGTTTTCATTGTAGTAATCTTCATGTCATGGATATACATTTTTTTTTTTTTTTGTTTTTCGAGACAGGGTTTCTCTGTGGCTTTGGAGCCTGTCCTGGAACTAGCTCTTGTAGACCAGGCTGGTCTCGAACTCACAGAGATCTGCCTGCCTCTGCCTCCCGAGTGCTGGGATTAAAGGTGTGCGCCACCACCGCCCGGCTTTTTTTTTCTTTAAAGAATTTATTTATTCATTATGTATACAGTGTTCTGTAGGCCAAAAGAGGGCCCCAGATCTTACTACAGATTGTTGTGAGCCACCATGTGGTTGCTGGGAATTGAACTCAGGACCTCTGGAACAGCAGACATTGCTCTCAGCTGCTGAGCCATCTCTCCAGCCCTGGATATACATTCTTTTCCTTAGATTTTGAGAAAAAAATTCATATGTTTCCAAGAGTTTTAAAAATCTAAAATATAGAGCAAAACAAATAGTAAATGAGGAATAGGAAAAAATTGAAGAAATTGTAAGACTCAAATGTCACTCTTGTTTTCTGTTGTTAAGTGTGTGCATCTTAAGTGTCCGAAAAGAAAGCAAAGCATAATTCCAAGAAGATCAGTAAATTTTGTGTGACAGCTCGTTTCTTACTTTTATCAAAGTGAAAATGTCTAGTCTTTCTCCACTCCCACCCTGTAATGCCCAGAAAGGATCTCAGGCTGTAGTCTTGGCTAGCCTGGAACTCACAAAGATCCACCTGCTTCTGCCTCCTGAGTGTTGAGATTAAAGGCATACACCACCATGCCTGACTAGTCTGTTGTCTTTGATGTGTAGTTATTTCTGATTGGATCCATAAATAAAAATTTCATTAATCTTATTTTGCTTAATATAATTTTTTCCTTTTTTCCTTTTTTTTTGGTTTTTTGAGACAGGGTTTCTCTGGAGATTTGGAGCCTGTCCTGGAACTAGCTCTTGTAGACCAGGCTGGTCTTCCAAAGATCCGCCTACCTCTGCCTCCCAAGTGCTTAAAGGCTTGCGCCACCACTGCCTGGTACTTAATATAATTTTTTCTAGTTTTATCTATTTTCCTGTGGGTAGCTTGATTTTTTCCCCTTTTATGGTTGACTAAAGTTTCAGAATGATTATTATTTTGAGGGGAGGGATATCAGGAACACTGAGATAGGAATTAGGTCTCCAGAATTACTTTTTTATAAATTACTGTTTATGGCTAACTGGGGGAGACAGACTCCTGTCGGCAGACACACCTTTTCGGTGTGCAGAAAAATCGACGAGTGCGGTGAGAACTGAACTTCTCCATCTAAAGGGGAATAAAAGAAACACAGGCTTTCTGATTGCAACTTTCTCTTTACGTCATCTTGAAAAATTCTTCTTCCACAGGAAAATTCTAGCTAATATAAGAGCTGCTTATTGAAGGTCACACTGCATTTCATAAGTAAACAATAGAGACAGAGCCATTCTAGAAACACATAAGAAATCACAGTTTTTCTCACAGGCTTAAAAAAGTCACATCGACCATAACCATGGCAGTGCTTGGGTGTCAGCCAGATTCCCTGATGTAGTCTGCAAAGCAGGCAGAAAGATACAAGGCAAGAGGCAGTGACCTAGAGACCACCATAAATCTCTTTTTTAAAAAAATTGTTTTTGTTGAGCTATATATATATTTCTCCTCTCCCTTCCCTTCCTCTCCCCTCCCCTTCTGCCCTCTCCCATGGTCCTCATGCTCCCAGTTTACTCAGGAGATCTTTTCTTTTTCTGCTTCCCATGTCTCTCTTAGGGTCCTCATTGTTGTCTAGGTTCTCTGGGATTGTGAATTGGAGGCTGGTTTTTCTTTGCTTTATGTCTAAAAGCCACTTGTGTCTAAAAGTACATATGGTATTTGTCTTTCTGGAGCATCCCAAATCTTAAACAGCTAGTTAGCTGAACCTTGAGCCTGGTGTCATAAAAGTGAGTCTGGAAGTATGTGCAGAAAGTCTCAGTTGCTTAGACAGAGAGTTGTGTCTTTAATGCTTTCGGCCAGGCTCTTTCGCAAGCGTGTGGGGGGGGAGCAGTAAAGTTATTTCATGTCTGACCTTGGTAGAGTCCTGGGAACTTGTCCTTGAGCATTTTGTCTCCAGGGTAACTAGTCTATTTTCGATTTGCTCTGAGATCTTAGCAAATTATATATGATTGTCTTTAAGCCGTAGGAAAAAAGGCTTGGCTGTAAGATTATATTTTATTTACCAAAATTACATAGTGTAAGAAGGAGTCATCCTTCTGCCAGTTCACAGGAGTTAGCTGTGCCTGATAAATGGAAAGCACACTGCCAAAGGCTGTGGAGAGCGTCCCACAGCCGCCGTTAGCAGCAGAGGCGGCATGGTTATGGCAGCATGCAAGAGAATTGCAGGGCTGAGGTGAGTTATTCATAGGCGGTGGTCTTGTTGCAGGGCTGAGGTGAGTTATTCATAGGCAGTGGTCTTGTAAGCCTTGCTTATCAAGGCTCCTCCATCAGGCAGTTGTTTGTCTGGTGGGTGGGGTTATGAATATCAGCTGTCATTTACTGCGTATTCTTTCAGACCTCGATAACTATTAATATTTTGAGACGAGGGATCTCACTGTGTAACCGGAGCTGGTTTGGAACTTTATGTAGACTAGGGTAGCCTGAGTTTACAGGGATCCACCTGTTTCTGCTTCTAAATCCTGGGATTAAAGGCATGTGGCTCCATGCACTTTACTGAAGCCTGTAGGTCCCTCCCCTCCCACTGCGCCCCGAGACAGGATTTCTTTAGCTTTGGCTGTCCTGGAACTCAGTCTGCAGACCAGACTGGTCTCGAACTCACAGAGATCTGCCTGCCTTTGCCTCCTGTGTACAGGGATTAAGGCATGCACCACCATGGCCAATCCAAACCTTTTATTTATTTTTTTCTATTATGTATTGTTTCCTTTTTGTGTTGTTTTGACTTGCTTTAATTTTTTCATTTTTGAGGTTTTGTTTGTTTATTTGTTTTGTTTTTTGAGGCAGGTTCTCATTATATAGCCTTGGCTGTCTTAGAACTCCCTATGTAGAACAGGTTGGTCTCAAACTCACAGAGATCCTCCTGCCTCTGCTTCCCAAGCTAAGATTAAAGGTGAGTGCCACCCTGTCCAGCTTAGTTTACATTTGAAACAGTGTTTTAAGAACTCTCTAAATTAAACAAAATATTTTTCCAAGGAAAAAAAGCCTTAATTAAGGCTTTGTGATATATATCATAGATAATTCATTTATACACACCTTTAATCCTAGGCAAGGCAGGTGGATCTTTGTAATTGGAGGCCAGCCATGGCTACATAGAAAGACCCTGTTTCAAAAACTGAAACATCAACCAACTAAAACAAAACAAACCCAATTGAATATATTTTACATTTTAAGATTTTTTTTCATGTATATGGAATGTCAAGAAGATTTTTAAAAATTAGTGACCATAATTTATAGTGAAGACTCAAGAAGAGAGTGATTCTGAATTATCTATGATATATATCACAGTAAGTCTGCAGTAGGTCATATGTATTAATAGGCTTAACTATATTTCCCCTTTTAGGTTTTAAGCTGCTATTCTGGGACAGTAGCTATGCTGAGCTACTTTGGCCTCAGAAGAGGCTGCCACTGTCTCATTGCAGATGGGCACAGGGCAAGGCCGCTGCTGTCTTAGGGCTGGAAATGCATCTCGTCATGAGGAATTAGCGTAAAGAGCCCCAGCTGCAGCCTCATGACATCTGCAGAGAACTCCACACTTTGGAGCAGGTTCAGACCCCAACCTGTGACACCCCACACAGAGCAAGATCTGGGTTCAACTCACAGTATGAAATTTACAGATCCCCTCCTAACCATTTAACTATGGCCTCCACAGAGGTTGCCCACTGTACTGAGCCCAAATGTTTCCTCTCTACTATTTGGAAATTACTTTTTCTCTTCAGCAGTATGATCCCCTTACTTGATACATGGAAAACAATGAACACTGTAATTTGAATACCTAGTGGACTGTTGTAAACCTGATTGGGCCAGCAAGCAGCTCAGGCAAAAATATTAGCAACCTGAAGACCATCTTATTCTTACCAATAAATTCAAGTTAACTTAGTTATCAAAGATTTATTTAACTCATAAGAACTAGAAGGCATCTGGGTTAACTTAATAGTTTTAATTTATGTGAATTCTCACTTACTTACTGTTCTACTTGGAGCCATACAAACATATGAACATAAACATACATGTACACATAGCACAATATACACATGAACATAAACATACATGTACATATAGCACAATATACACATAAACATACATGTACATATAGCACAATATACACATGAACATAAACATACATAAAAATACATTATAAGAAATCCAAGCCGGGCAGTGGTGGCGCACACCTTTAATCCCAGCACTTGGGAGGCAGACGCAGGCGGATCTCTGTGAGTTCGAGGCCAGCCTGGTCTACAAGAGCTAGGTCCAGGACAGGCTCCAAAGCCACAGAGAAACCCTGTCTCGAAAAACCAAAAAACAAAAAAGAAAAAAAAAGAATATATTCCGTTCTTGATGCCTATCTTTAGAATGTTATTATTTCACTGGATGCTGTAGTGCACCCTTTAATCCCAGCACCTGGGAGGCAGAAGCAAGTGGATCTCTGAGTTTTAAGCCAGCCTGGTCCATGCAGTGAGTTCTAGGCAAGCTGGGGCTCTACAGTGAGACTCTGTCTCCAAAAATGTTCATTATTTCATTAAGACTGTTACCGGCACTGGTTTTGTGAATATTTTATCATCCTCTTTTTACAGAGTCAGATAATATAGTAGCAAGTGTAATTGCATCAAACATTATTTTAATGAATAATTAAGACTACTGTCAGAGTTAGTTCTAATTCTTTTCATCTATGGCCAAATTAGGAACTCTGTCAGTGTTAATAATAGTTTATATTATTTCTGTTTCTTTAGGACCTGATGACATTTAGTGATGTGGCCATTAATTTCTCTCCAGAGGAGTGGGAATGTCTGGACTGTGCTCAGCAGGCCTTATACAGGGATGTGATGGTGGAGAATTACAGAAACCTGCTGTTTGTAGGTGAGGACAGCTTCCCTCGGAAATGTACTGCCGATACCCATTTCTGTCCTTTGGGGAGTATCTCCTGCATTCCTTTACACCATGAGTGTGTTCCAGATTCCTGCTTTTCAGGAAAAAAATGAGGTATTCGTTGGCATAGATAAGAAAATTTTCGTGATATGCTTGTAACCCGCTCCATTTCTTGAAGTAATACTCAGTCTTCATTTGTGGTAGTGATTAGGAACTCACTGGCGTAAAATACTGTTGTCTGAATCGTAAAACACAATTTCTTTCCTTTACCTTTGATTTGGTGGTAGTTGGTAGTTGGAACTAGATCCCAGGACTTGCAAATCGGAATTCTTCTGTAATTTTTTTTTTTTTTTTGGTTTTCGAGACAGGGTTTCTCTGTAGCTTTGGAGCCTGTCCTGGAACTAGCTCCTGTAGGCCAGGCTGGCCTCTGCCTCCCAAATGCTGGGATTAAAGGTGTGTGCCACCACCGCCCGGCTCTTCTGTAAATACTATACTGGGTCTGAAGAACCAATGTTTGGAGAACCAGACTTCTAGGATCTTGTTTTATCTTTATTTTATGTTTATGTATGTGTGTCCAAGTCAGTGCCTGTGCACCCATGAGTTTAGGAGCCCGTGAAGGTAGGAAAATTGGTTGGATTTCCTGGAACTGGAACTTTCTATGCTGTGAGCTTCCATGTGGGTACTGGAAACTGAACGCAGGTCTGCCACAGGAGCAGTAAGTACTCTTAACTGCTGAGCCACCTCTCCAGCCCCGTTTAGTCTTTTTTTTTTTTTTTTGTATTAGTCACACGACTGGAATAGAGATGTCATTAGTTACTTTGGAGAGTCTCCAGCATCATCTTCTGTTTTCCCATAAACAAGTCTCACTGTCTGTAAGCATATACGGGTCACCTTTGTAGAGCACAGGGAAGAGCCTAGGAGTGTGAAGGTACAAGAGACAGTAGCTGTATGCCAGGTGACCTGGACCAGCAGGTTGTTCCTCAGTGACCGGTTCCTGAGCGAATGGACCAGGGAAGGAAGATGGAGAAGGTGGAAAGCTGGTTGTATAGGCTGCCTTATGCCAAGCAAGTTTATTAAGAAGTATAGTATTTTGTATACTGTTGGTAGGGGAGAAGTGGACCATGGTCAGCAGAGAGCTAAGTCAGATAATGCTGGCAAAGAGAACTCAGGATACCTCAGACACAGCTGGCTTAGGACCTATACCCACAAACCCTCAGGTTCCCAGGAACGGAAGCCTTAACTCCAGCCCCAGGCAGGACCTTGCCAAATCTGATCGTGGACAAAGGCACAGAACTAGTGTTCTTTTTGTCCTTTCATCAGGGTCTCTGGGAAGGTCTTGGGTAGGTCTTGGTTCTCAACACCAAGGTAGGTACAATTAATGAAGCAGATGAGAAGTCCAAGTCAAAGAGGATGCTGGGCATTAAAGTGTAGGTTGAGAGACAGTTCCAATGGCAGCTTCTGTGTTTCAGAAGCCCAGTTTTGGTTTCCTTGCTGTTACAGAAGGGCATCTCTTGCTCTGTCATGCTTTGACAAAGTCTCCTCCTTCCCAGCCAGCAATCACCCTACATGTTTGTTAGACCTATCAGTGCTAAGCTTACTGTGTTTTATAATGATGATGAGTGTAGTTATAATGGGAGCATGGTAATGCCCCATGTCTTGGTTGAGCTCTTCACAGATCTTTGGGATTGCATATGGATTTTACAATTACCTCTCCTAGTTTTTGCAAAAGATGATATTGAGAATTTTGATAGTGGCTGCATAGAATCTCCAGATCAGTTTTGGTAGTACATATAATTTTTAAAGTTTTCTTTCCAGTTTTGGAGCAAGACCATTTTCAAGAATATATTGCTTAATTTACACAAATTTGTTGATTTTTCTGATTTTTTTTCATGACTGATTTCTTTTCTTTCTGTTTTCATTGTGGTTAGAAAATAATTTCAGGGCTGGAGAGATGGCTCAGTGGTTAAGAGCACTGGCTGCTCTTCCAGAGGTCCTGAGTTCAATTCCCAGCAACCACATGGTGGCTCACAACCATCTGTAATGAGATCTGGCGCCCTCCTCTGGCGTGCAGGCATACATGGAGGCAGAATATTGTATACATAATAAATTAAATAAAGAAAATAATTTAAAAAAAAGAAAATTTCAGCATGTTATTGTCCATCAAGGCCATTTTGTGAATAACAGTTGGTGAATCTGGGATACCTTTGATTGGTTGTAATTTTTGAAGGGCCTCTTGTTTCCTGACTTCCACGCTGTCTGTACAAGTGAGGAATTGAAGCCTGTTATAAATGTGTTGCTTTTTTTTTCAGCTCAGTGTTTGCTGCCTATTTTTAGAGTATGTGACATGATTTGCATATATACATATATAATATCCTAGAACATGGTTTTTAAAATTTATTTATAGTTTATTTTGTTTAATTTTAATTGTAGCTTAATTTAATTTTACTTTAAATAGCGTCTCCTGGAGCCTGGGTTGTCTTGTAATTTGTGAGAACCATTTTGCCTCTCACTCCCCAGTGCCAGAATCATAGGAGTGAGCTGCCATGCCCAGCCTCCTTTCCCTTACATAAGATGCTTCTCTTGTTTCAGGAGAGCTTTAGTCTTGAAGTATATTTCATCTTGTATAAGAATTTTAAAATATAGTTTGTACAGTGTAATTATAGCCACATCTACTTTCTTGTGATCACTTAGAGGCAATTTCTTTTCTGTCCCTTTGCTTTCAGCCTGCTTGTGTCCTTAGGTCTAAAGAGTTTACTGTGGACAGCATATGGTTAGACTTTATTGTTTTATTCTTTGTGTATGGCTGCTTTATCTGCATGTATGTCTGTGTGCCACTTGTGTGTTTGGTGCCCATGGATGCCAAAAGAAGGCTTTAGGTCCCCTGTGCAGAGATTGTGAGCTGCCATGTGGATGCAGGTACCGAACCTTGGTCCTCTGGAAGAGCAGCCAGTGCTCTTAACTGCTGCGCCATCTCTCCAGCTCCATGATTAGATTTTTTTTAAAGGTTTAATTTTTTTTAGTGAATTTATGTATTTTGGTTGGGGGTTAAACATAAAATCATTTATATTTAACAAACTTACTGAAAGAGAAATTACTATTTCTTTTTATTTCTTTTTTTTAAATATTTATTTATTTATTATGTATACAATATTCTGTCTGTGTGTATGCCTGCAGTCCAGAAGAGGGCACCAGACCTCATTACAGATGGTTGTGAGCCACCATGTGGTTGCTGGGAATTGAACTCAGGACCTTTGGAAGAGCAGGCAATGCTCTTAACCTCTGAGCCATCTCTCCAGCCCCTCTTTTTATTTCTTATAATTTTCCCCCTACTTTCCTTATTGTTTTTTTGTCACTGAATTTTTTTATTTTGATGCTTTTCCTGTTTCCTTGTTTATCATATAGGTATTTTCCAATAATTATGGGGAATATAAAAACACTTTAAAGGTATAATATTATTTTAAATTGTAATAAATTGACTTTAATTCCATATAAAATCTTTTTCTTTTACTGGTATAACAGCTAATTTATAATATATAGCCACTTATTAGTTTTATGATGATTATATATTTGTCTTTCAGATTCTGTAAAGGAATTAAAAATGTTTGTATCATCATGACAGCACTATAGGATTTTATACTTATATATGTATTTGTTCTCAGAGAGCTTTAAAACTTCATGTGACTTGTGTAGCCTTCCAGCATTATTTTGTTCTTCAGTGGTAAGGACTCCCTTGAACATTCAAGTCTAGGACATTTTCCCTTCACTTTGATGGGCAGTTTGCTGGATATAGTATTCTTGGTTGCTTGTTTTTGTTCTTAGCTCTTATATCCTCAGCTCTCCTTGATCACAGTTTCTGGTGGAAGATCACAGAGCGTCATACAAGAGCATCCTTGTGGATGACATATCACTTACCATGCTGTTCTCGGGATTTCTTGTGACTTTTGAAACTCTGACTATATTGAATCTTTTTCTGTTAATCCTAGTTGGAGATATTGAGGTTCTTGAATTTTGATGGAATTCTATTCCTCATACTTATGAATTTCTTAGCAATTATTATTTATAAATTTTTTACGACACTTAGGTGATGTGTGTATGAATGTATGTATGTCTGTGTATGTGAATATGTATGTGTGTCTATATGTATGTGTATGTGCTCATGTGTGTGCCACTGTGTGGATGTGGTCAGAGGACAACTTGGGAGCTGGTTCTCTCTTTCCAGCCTGTTGATTCCTTTGAATAGCAGCAAGTGTCTCTACCCATCATCCCACTGGCTCAGCCATTATTATTATTTTTTTTTTCCAAGACAGGGTTTCTCTGTAGCTTTGGAGCCTGTCCTGGAATTCACTCTATACACCAGGCTAGCCTTGAACTCACAGAGATCCCCCTGCCTCTGCCTCCCGAGTGCTGAGATTAAAGGCGTGCGCCACCACTGCCCAGCTCAGCCATTACTTTTTATTCTTTAGGTACACAATTTCTACTCCAATTCACAATTGTTCCTCTTTGTTCATGTTCTTACTTCCTTTCTTTTGTTGTTTTCTTTGTCCTTATTTAGGTCATTTAACATCTTTTAAATGATTTATTTCTTTAGCTAATTCCTAAATCTGAGATTTTTTAAGGTCAATTTCTAGAATTTTATTTGACTCAGTTGAGCCAGATCTGTCTCTTTGGCATGCTGTTAATGTTCACTGAGATTTGTCCATTTTTAAACCAGTGGACACTAGATTAGTGAAGATGTTGTAGAAAATAGTAGAGAAGCTACAAAGAGAGAGAGAGAGAGAGAGAGAGAGAGAGAGAGAGAGAGAGAGAATAGAAAAGAAACTAGAGTGACCCCATGACCCATTCTGTGACTAGGTAAGGGACACTGAATTGCTATGTATAATAGGTAGCTTTACTGCCGTGTTTGGTGCAGCATGAATAATCAGCCTAAGTGGCTTGCCATGGACAAATGAAGAAAGGCATGTCAGAATACAATAGAAAAGAAATCTAAAGCACCACAGTCACACGTGGGATTTACATTAAGTGAAATAAACCAGAGAGAGAATCAGTTCCTGCCTGATTTACTCACGTGGAGTCTGGGCATGTTCCCCTCAGTGTTTTGCCCATTGGGAGGTTTAGATTATGTTAAAGGCTGCAGAACATGGTGTAATAGGTTTTAGACAGTCAGGAGTGCTGTGCAACTTGGTGAGTAATTAAATATTTTGTTTTCTTGATAACTGTTAATATAGAATGGATAAAAAGTTTTCTAATCACAAAATGATAGTGGTGGGAATTAATTTGTGTTAGGTCCACCATGTATATCTATGATAAAATACCACAGTGTATATGATAAATACATAGATTTTAAATTGTTAAATAAACTAATAAGCAGTATATTTTAAGAAATAAACTGTCATCTGTCTGACTTTATGCATTGTCTCCATCCATGTGTTATATATGGTCTGGAGAATGATCAACAATAGTCGTATATATGTATATTGTGTATGTATATATCTTTTTATACACGCACACATGCGTGGGCACACACATGCGTACTCATGTGTATACACACGCACACAACTGATTTCTGTGAGTTTGAGGCCAGCCTTAACTATATAGTGATTTCGAGGACAACCAGGGATACACAGAGAGACTTTGTCTTAAAAAGGAAAAAAAAAAAAGCCCAATGTTTTTACTTGTGGGCTGCTTTGCTGCTCCTCCTCCCTACGATAGAGTTGGCATGGTGCAGCCCATCCGCAGATTCTGGAGGACACTTGGTGACAACCAGCATGCTTGGGTCTGAAATGGGGCAGGGCGGAGCCATGTTTCTAGAACTTAACTCTCAGTGTGCTAAAACAGTGTATGCCAGAGTACCAAGGCAGTGTATACTCTACCAGGTAAAATGACCGTCAGTTTTGCTTCACATTATTGAAGCCTCTCAAATATACTTTCACTCCTTCTTCTCTCTTTATATTTTTTTTGTTTGAAAACGTTGACCCATATTTCTTGTTCTTCTGCCCCGTTGACTGTATGTGCTGCTATCATTTCGTTGGCATTATACCTTTGGTCTCTGTTGGCCCAAACTGTCATATAAAATATAATCTATTGGTAGGACTCTTGTATCATGGTAGATAGAAACCAGTTTTCAGATAATCCATAGGAAAACCAGGACTTTGCACATGTGCTTTACCCTGTGCTCTCCTTAGGAAAGAGGAAGGGAGGTGGAGATTGTTTCCCTACCTTCCCAGTCTTGTGTGAGGATTGGAAAGCTGTGGTTACCAAAGTACACAGTCCCGGCTGCATGGCCTCCGTAAGTGCTGTGTTCACCTGGGGTGTTCTGGAAGGCCGGGTGGGTTTGGTTAGCATGCTGCGTCGAGTGAGCACCGCGGGTTTGCTGTCTGCTACTTTGCTGGTGTCACCTGTTTGCTGTAATTTCCTATCTTGTATGTACAGAGTATTTTCACCTGAGTCGGGCCATTTGTTATTATTTCTTTCAGTGGTCTCTTCTCATCTTACCCAGGACTTTCCATCAAAGGAGAATACAAAGTGTTCATTCCGAGAAGTAATAAGCAGAAGACATGGAAAGTGCGGCACTGGCAGTTTGCATTTAAGGGAAAAATGGGAAGGTGTGGATGAGAATGAAGGTGAGAAGGCCTGTGGCAGTGGGCGGCGTGTGGCAGTGGGCGGCGTGTGGCAGTGGGCGGCGTGTGGCAGTGGGCGGCGTGTGGCAGTGGGCGGCGTGTGGCAGTGGGCAGCGTGTGATAACCAGCAATAGTACAAACGTCTCTGCCGGTGACGACCAAGACAAAAGATACCTCGGGAAAAACCTCAGGTCATGGCAGTTACTCACCAAGAACCCCACCTTTCAACAAGCAAGTATTCTTAGCAACACTTGAAATGCACCTTTCCTCTGAAAGAAAGCTGGGAGCATCTGAAGGGGGGGCCTAGGTCACATCACGACTAGTTTAAAATGTAGCATTGGGTTACACTTTCATTCAAACATTTCTGTAGATAGAATAGAAAATGAACATATTTCTGAATGTGATCAGTTTGAGAGTTCTTTTACAAAAAAATCCATTACTTTGCAGTCAACAAACAACTCCTTGTGCCAAAATATACAATTTTAATGAATGTGGGAAGGATTTTTCTCATCCATCATTGTTAAATCAAAATATAGACATAACTGTTTGGGAAATGGGGAGCATATTTAATGAAACTACACAGACTGTTAGCCTGAGCCGCATCAGAAATAATTACCAGGATTTTTCTGTTGGAGAGAAAGCTTATGAGTGCGTTGAAACCCATAAAAACTTTAATTATGGTTCAAGTCATAGTAAATGTATTCCTTTTCCAGAGAATCTTTACAAAGGTAACAAATGCGGGAAAATCGTTCATCAGGGCTTAAAGGATCTTCAGAGCTCCCATCTTCAAGACAAGGCTTACAAATCCAAAGACTGCGTCCCGACTTCTAGTCAAAACTCAAACCTTACACGACACCAGAAAATTCATAGTACAGAGAAACCCTACAAATGTAAAGAATGTGGTAAGGGCGTTAGCAGTTGTTCATATCTTACTGTACACCAGAGAATTCATACCGGAGAGAAACCCTTTGAATGTAAAGAATGTGGCAAAACCTTTAACACAAGGTCAAACCTCAGCCAGCATCAGAGAATTCATACTGGAGAGAAACCTTACAAATGCCAAGATTGTGGCCAAGCTTTTAATCAACGCTTACATCTTATTCGACACCAGAGAGTTTACGTCGGAGAATGTGGCAAATCCTTTATCAAGTGTTCCCCTCTTCGACAACGTCATGCCATGCATGCTGGAGCAAAGCCCTACAAGTGTAAGGAGTGTGGCAAAGCCTTTGTTCATATTTCAAATCTTACTCAGCACCGAAACGTTCACACCGGAGACAAGCCCGACGAGTGCAGAGTGTGGCAAAACTTTCACCCAAAGTTCGAATCTCAGAAGACACCATAGAGCTCATAGTGGAGAGAAGCCCTACCAGTGTAAAGTGTGTGGCAAAGCCTGTACTGTGAGCGCAAGTCTTAGAGAGCATCACAGAGTTCGCACTGGAGAGAAGTCCTACAACTGTGCATAGTGCAGCAAAGCCTCCAGCTGTTGTTCACACCTCACCGTGCACTCTTCATACTGGCGAGAAACCCTACACATGTCAAGCCTGCGGCAAAGCCTTTTCCAGATGTTCAGTCCTTAGGCATCGTAACAGAATTCATACTGGCGAGAAGTGCTCCTAATGTAAAGATTATGGCAAACTGTGTGCGTGTGCATTCATGCATTTGTGTGTGTATGTGTACACAAATGTGTGCACATGCGTGATGGCATGTGTGGAATTCAGAGGTCAATACTAGATGTTGTACTCTATTGTTTTCTTCTATTTTATTTTTTTAAAATTGCATTAAGCATTTCGTTTGTTCATGCATGTGTGCGTGCATGTGACATGGTTCATGTGTGGAGTTTAGAGGTTAACTTGGGGGTTGGTTATCTCCTTTCGTCCTGTGGGTCTTGGGGAGCTAACTCCACAGATCAGGCCTGGTTGTAGATGCCTTACCTGCTAAGCTGTCTTGCTGAACTCACCTTGGTTTTTGATACAGGTTTAAAGTTTTTTTATTTGTTTTGTTTTTTGAGACAGGTTTTCACTGTGTGGCCCTGGCTGTCTTGGAACTCACTCTGTAGACCAGGCTGGTCTCAAAATCACAGAAATCCATCTGTCTCTGTATCCAAGTGCTGGGATTAAAGGCATGTGCCACCACTGCCTGGCTAAATTTTTTTTTGTGTGTTTTTTTTATTACTTTATAAATAATACCAGTCAAAATTCCCACTTCCTCCCCTCCTCCCACTTTCCTCCCGCTCCCCCCCACCCTCCCCCCAACACCCTCCAGTCCTAAGAGAGGGCAGGGTATCCTGCCCTGTGGGAAGTCCAAAGCCCTCCCCACTACATCCAGGCTTAGGAAGGTGTGCATCCAAAGAGAATAGTATCCCAAAAAGCCAGTACATGCAGTAGAGACAAATCCCAGTGCCATTATCACTGACTAAAATTTTTAAAAAGGATTTTAAAAGATTTTTGTCTGTGTGTTTTGCCTGTATGAGTGTCTGTACATTACATGCACTTCCCACAGAGGCCAGAAGAGGGCGTCAGATAGCCCAGAATTGAAGTTATAGACAGTTCTTAGTGCCATGTGGGTGCTGGGAACCAAACCCCAGTCTTTTGCAAGTGCAACAAGTGCTCTTAACCACTGAGCCAACTCTCCAGTCCTGTCTTTAAAAATGTTAAATTATTTATTTATATACTTATATGTATGTTCAGAGGTTAGGGGGCAACTTGCAGGAGTCAGTTCTTTCTACCATGTGGGTCCTAGGGTTTGGACTTAAGTTGGTAGGTGTGCTTATTGGACCTGGAGGTCATTGGGACCAGCAAGCCTTCAGAAGTTTAATTGTCTCAGCCTCCCAGTGCTGGAATTACTCAGTTATCCTGCTATACCCACCTTGTTTTTATTAATTAAATATTTTTTCTTTTGGGACAGACTCTGTAATTCTGGCTGTTAGAACTCACTATGTAGGTCAGGTTGGCCTTGAACTTATGGAGATCTACCTACCTTTATCTCCTTAGTGCTGGAATTAAATGCATATCCCACCATGCCTGGCTTATGCCCAGTTTTTGATGTGGGTGATGGGGATCTGAATTTGGGTCCTGCTTGAAGAACATCCAGTTTCCCCATCAAGCCATCTCCTCAGCCTGCCTGGCAAAGTTTTTTTTTTTTAATTTTATTTATGCATATGGGTGTTTTGCCTGCATGCATGTCTATACATCACAGGCATGGCAGAAGAGGGTGTTCGATCTGGATTATAGACATTTATCAACTGCCATTTGGTTGCTGGCCACCATCTGTTTAGCAATCTTTCCTGACCAGTGGCAAAGTTTTTATTTAAATAGCAAACATTATTTAATAGATAATTCATGCTGTATGCAAATATTATACATGTCCAAAATATATACCTCAGAGAATAGTTAAGATATTTACATTGGAGAAAATTTTTTAAACAAATATGATAATCTCTCTCCATATGTATATATATATGTATGTGTCAGAAGACAACTTGGGGGAGTCAGTTTTCCTTCCTCCATGAGGGTCCCAGGGATCAAACTCAAGTTATCAATCTTAGTGACAGGTGTTTACCAGATAGCCATCTCATTCTAGTACACTAATTACAGTAGAGCAACAACTTTTCAAACTTCAGATCTTGATGAATGTAAAAGAATTATGTTGGAAAGAAATCCAATAGAGTATGCATGACAGTCTTCAGTTTGCTTAAACTGTACATCATTAGTGGAAATGAGGAAGTACACATATGAATAATGAAGATAACTCCTACCTGAAAAGTTACGTTTCTTATAAATTCAGACTTCCTCTTCATGGAAACAAGAACCAATAACTTGTGCATAAATTAATGTATCTTGTTTGACTAATTCTCCAGAGCTTTTAGCCTCAGTTTGTTTCCCAGACTTTATAACACCTTATTTATTATATATAATAATTTATATATTGTATGACATGTATTATATAATATGTAACAGTATATTATGATTGATATAAATAATGCCTTATTAGATTATGTGTGTGCGTGTGTGTGTGAGAGAGAGAGAGAGAGAGAGAGAGAGAATGTGTTGTACTGAATGAGTACTTTACTGGTCTACTAACATTGTGCATTGTGTGAATTAATTGCTCTGGCACAAGGCATTAAACTACCAGGGGTTCCAGGCAGCATGTAATAGCGTACTACTGGGTAAGCGGAATATCTCTAGTAATCATTTTCTCATTTTCATTAAAGTTTAAAATTATTTGGAAAACATTCCCATAAATTACAATTTTAGTCACTTTATTTTTATTGCTGCAAAGTTAATTATGGCAAAGGTGGTATAGGAGTAGATAAACTTAGTATCTGAGTCTTCAGTGATTACATTTTAGCCTATAATGTTTTTACATGTCACACTTTAGAGCCTCTGAAGCACATGAATTTTTGGTTCGCGTTTCATTGCAATATGTAACTATTACAGTCTAATGATCATTCTGGGACTAAGAGAGCCATGGAACTAATGATAGCGCGTGTGCGCCCGAGCGGATGTGCATGTGTCCACCTGTCTTGATATGGTGATGGCTGACATGAAAGACAGTTCAAATTGCTTCCTACTATGATCCCAGTCCTGTATTAGCAGATTTTCCTCAGAGCTTCTTGTAGTCTGAGGAAAAGAATGGAGACCTCCATGTCTTCCTTAAGTATGTGTAGTGTAACTGGGTGTAACTAGGAGGCTTAACCTTAAGACGCTATGTTCTACAATAAAGAAAATATCTTTGTTCTTCATATATTGTCATTTTGATTCCTGTGGTGAAGTCCACATCTTTAGTCCCATGGGCAGTGAAGAAATCATTTTCCACTTGTTAACAGCCCAGTCTAATTACTCTTCTCCTTTCTAGAGGGCTTAGAGTTTATTCTAGTAACAGGATAATTCATATGTCTGATTTAATTGCTCACAGGATTCAATATACTGGCCTTAGTCCTCAGTATAATTTTCCATCTTGCAGTGCTGTGGAGGTATAGAAGGCAAGGACTATAGGCTTCGTCTGTCTCCTGATACTTTAGATGAAGCCCTTCCTGGGAGTGTGTGGGAGGGGGCAGCACAGATATGCAGGGCATTGGGGGCCTTGGACCTTCCAGAGATCAGGATAGCGCTTTGGGGACTTTTTACTTATTAGTGGAAGAATTCTCAGGAGATTCCCCCTGGTTTCTTTCCCTCTTGCACTTCATTCCTTCCTGGGCCAGAGCAAGTACATCCAGAGTCTTTGAGTCCATCCTATATTTTCAAGTGACTTCTTGGTGATCTTACAGGAAAAGAAGAATTGGACATCAGGAATTTTAGGCAACTTTTCTTTTTATTTGCAGAATGACTAATTGAAGAAATGGTATAATTTGGAGTTTCCCCTGGGTTGGGCATGGTGGCTCACACCTTTAATCCCTGCACTTGAGAGGCAGAGGTAAGTGAATCTCAGTGAGTTTGAGGCCAGTGTAATCTGCATAGTGAGTTCCAGGACAGTCAGGGCTATGTAGAGAGACCTTGCTCAAAAACAGCAACAACAAAAAACCCTGGGGCCATTTTTTCATTACCCCCGCCCCCCAAATGCTATTCAGGCCCTGCATGTGTTGAAAAAGATTTTCTACTAAGCCTTTGGAGGTGTAAGCTGCAAGCCAATAGGGACTCCTATGGAATCTTGGTAGCATCTTGTTCAGTGACACCAGGGCTGGAGGCCAATGGAGGCCATCTAGTCTTGAGTTTACTCAGTGAGGGGGACGTTGGCACGACCCAACAGTGCAGCCCCATGTTCCTTTCCCAGTGTGGGACTGGTTCTGCATCCCCACACCTTCTGGCCCCCACCAGCTTCTCTTCTACCTCCGATACCTCTGATTTCTTCAACCCAGGATGTATACCAACTTCCACCCTTACCTGTGAATGGAGAGATCAAGGTGAGAAGCGTCCTCAGTCCCAGAGGTAGCACTCTCCCCTTGGAAGCAGTATCATGATTTCAGGTTGTTGTTTGGAGAGATGTAAACTAAAGTCACTTCTCATCTCACGCAGAGGGAGTAGGACCCCAGTGCATCTCCAACAGTGGCCTGCAAAAATGATTAGCCAGCAAGAAGGTGCTGGCCAGTTACCTAGACATGCATTCTGGAAGCTTCTGGTCAGCCGGTGGAGGTAAAGGAAGAGGTGGAACAGAGAGAGGAGAGAGTTCTCTAGCTCTTGATCTCCCTGTTCATCTGTTCACCTTTTTGAAGTTGCAGAGGGGAGAAGAAGGTGGATAATGGAAAGGTTTAAAGAGAAACTGATAACAGCTGCCCAAATGTCATTTACCAGTGACTGTGGGGACAGCCACTCATCTTTCCCAGGAGATTCTGTTGTGAAATAGTATCACAGAGACTCTTTTTGGCTACCAGTAAGTCTGTATAAGCCATGCAACGTCATTACCTTATGCTATATGAAGGTGATCTCAAGATCAGCTCCTAATTTACACTTTTCTTTCCCAGCTATTTTGAATTTAGGCCAGTAGGGGGAGCTAGCTAACCTCTGTCCCTGGTAGGGATGGTGAATGGCATCTAGGTTATCCAATAGCTGGATTTAAAGAACTCAGTCATTCTTAGTTGTTTTGCTAGCAGCTTTCATTTTGATTTAGAGATGAGGTGAGCACAAAGAAAAAAAGATACTCTGTCAAAATCCTGTCACTAATGAGGAAAAAGACAAATAGCAGGATAAAGATGGAAAATTCTATCTCTGGGATAAAAGTCACTGGAGTTGGGCTGGAGAGATAGCTCAGTGGTTAAGAGCACTGGCCTCTCCTCCAGAGGTCCTGAGTTCAATTCCCAGCAACCACATGGTGACTCACAGCCATCTATAATGAGATCTGGGGCCCTCTTCTGGCCTGCAGGCACACATGGAAGGAATGTTGTATACATAATAAATAAATAAATCGTAAAAAAAAAGTCACTGGAGTCACAGTCATTGATTAACTCCAAGATCTCTTTACCCCACACCAGCGGGTAGTTTCAGAGGGCAGAACTGTCTGAAAAATTCTTTTGCTCTCTGAAACACCTTGAAGCTAAAGTCTGAGGGGGGTTCCTTCCTCAAAGAAGGGAGAAATAAATCAACTTGGGGCTTCCACCATGCCCAGACACCCTCTCCCCCCTTCCAGGGAGGAACAACGACTGCTACAAGCTCAGGGATTGCCCTGTCCTTTCCCGGTGGGCGGGGCTCAGCCAGCCACGGTCTAACCCCCACCGCTCGACTGCACTTCAGAGAAACTCCACCCATACCATGTGACCAGGGTGGGCGGGGCTCAGCCAGCTCCTATCCTTTCATGGTTTGGTTTGGCTTATACTAAGCCAGTAGTTCTTAGAAAAAAAAAATCTTTGAATATGAGTCTCCCAAAATGTTACCGTGTAGGGGTCCAGATCTGGTTCTTTTGCTCTGCCAATTAAAGAATTAAGGTAGGAAAAATCTTGAGCATAGCAGGTAGCAGCAGTGAGAATTTCAGACACGTCTGGCAGGAACAAACAGGTTAAAAACGTTATTAAAGGTTGTCCTACCATGGCAACTCTTATAAAGGAAAACATTTAATTGAGGTGGCGGCTTACAGTTCAGAGGTTCAGTCCATTATCATTGTGGGGAGCATGGTGGCATGCAGGCAGACATAGTGCTGGCTACATCTTGATCAGATGAAAACAGGAAGTGGACCGAGACACTGGGTGGTATCTTGAGCATATGTGAGACCTCAAAGTCCACTTCTCCAGTGACACACTTCCTCCTACAAGACCTCACCCACTCAAAACGGCCACACCTCCTAATAGTGCCACTCCATTTGGGGACCATTTTCTTTCAAAGAAATATGAAAGAAACATGCAGTAAGGCATACGTAGTGACCCCTTTACGGAGCACAAGGGGTTCTTGGAAGCTGAAGTCTGTTTTTTCATGGGGGTGTGGTGGGGGATTTGTCTTAAGTGTCTTTTGTGGCCAGGGATGGGTCCTCTTTCCCTGATATCAGATTGGTCAGTTTAAAGAAAGGTAAGTTGGTAGACCCACAACTTTAGGTAAACATGTCTTAAGGTTTCTATAGCTGTGAAGAGATGCCACGAACATATCAACTCTTATAAAGGAAAACATTTAATGGAGTGTCTTACAGTTTCAGAGGTTTAATCCATTATCATCATGGTGGGACATAGCAGCATGCAGGCAGAAATGGTGCTGGAGCTGAGAGTCCTATGTCTTGACTCACAGGCAACAGGAAGTGCTCTGAGCCACTGGGAATGACTTGGGTATATATGAGACCTTAAAGCCCACCTCCACAATGACATATTTCCCCCAACAAGGCCATACCTAATCCAATAAGGTCACACCTCCTAATAGTGCCACTCCCTATGGTGCCCATTTTCTTTCAAACCACCACAACATGCCCAGGTCTGGCCTTGAGCTTACCTGACAAACCTGGACAGGTCAACTGTTAAGGAGGTGGGGGAATAGTGATGGGAGAAAGAGCCTGTCAGGGATCTAACTCCTAGATCATGGAGTTAGGTTTGGAGGATTAGGAGTTACTCAGGGTTAGGCTTGAAGGTTATGCGGATTAGGTTTAGTGATATGGTTAGGGCCTGGGTGTTAGGGATAAGAGATTAGTGTTATGGGGTTAGGCCTTGTGGTAGAACTAGTTTTCTATTGCTGCAACGCAACACCATGACCAAGGCAACTCACAGAAGGAAGTGTACATTGGTTTACAGTTTAGAGGATGAGTCTATGACCATCGTGGCAGGAAGCATGGCTGCGGGCCATCATGGTGCTCAAGCAGTAGCTGGAAGCTACTTCCACATTCAAAGTCAGAGGGGGAAGAGAGGAAGATGGACAGAGGAAGAGAGAGAGGGAGGGGGCTGGAGAGATGGCTCAGTGGTTAAGAGCACTGACTGCTCTTCCAGAGGTCCTGAGTTCAATTCCCAGCAACCACATGGTGGCTCACAGCCATCTATAATGAGACCTAGAGTCCCCTTTTGGCATGAGGGCACACATGGAAGGAATGCTGTACACATAATAAATAAATAAATCTTAAAAAAAAGAAAAAATCTAAAAGAGAGAGAGGGAGGTGGAGGAGAGGAAGAGCTAACTGGGAATGGCAAGGGCTTTTGAAACTTCAAAAACCACCCATAAGTTACACCTCCTCCAACAAGGCCACTCCTCCTGATCCTTCTCAATGGTTCCGCCAAGTGGGGACCAGGCATTCAAAGGAGCCCACGGGGCCCATTCCCAATCACGCCATCACAGTGAGGTGTGGGGCTTAGGTTAGGAGTGCGAGTTAGGGTGAGGGTTAGCTGAAGTTCTGGTCTAAAGAGATAGGCTTGTATTGTAACCTGTGCCAATGCTGTTGTCCCTCCTTGTGCTAAGAGCCATGGAGCAATTAGTGGAACAGAGGCAGGTCTCCAGATAATAAAGTCAAAGAGAAAGAAACCCAAGGATTCCAAGAGTTTTCCTTTTTTCTTCTTTTTTAATACATATTTCATTGATATTTATTGAGCACTACATTTTTCTCTGCTCCCCTCCCTGCCTCTCCCCTCCTTCCTTCAACACTCCCCCAAGGTCCCCATGCTCCCAATTTACTTAGGAGATCTTGTCTTTTTATACTTTCTACTTCCCATGTAGATTAGATCTATGTAAGTCTCTCTTAGTGTCCACATTGTTGTCTAAGTTCTCTGGGATTGTGGTTTGTAGGCTGGCTTTCTTTGTTTTATGTTTAAAAACCACCTATGAGTGAGTACATGTGATAACTGTCTTTCTGTTTCTGGGTTACCTCACTCAAAATAATGCTTTCTTGTTCCATCCATTTGCCTGCAAAATTCAAGCTGTCGCTATTTTTTTCTGCTGTGTAGTACTCCACTGTGTAAATGTACCACATTTTCCTTATCCATTCTTCAATCAAGGGGCATTTAGGTTGTTTTCAGGTTCTGGCTATGACAAACAAAGCTGCTATGAACATAGTTGAGCACATGTCCTTGTGGCACGATTGAGCATCCTTTGAATATATACCCAAAAGTGCTATTACTGGGTCTTGAGGAAGGCTGTTTCCTAATTTTCTGAGAAATCGCCACACTGACATCCAAATGGGTTGTACCAGCTTGCATTCCCACCAGCAATGCAGAAGTGTTCCCTTTTCCCCACAACCTCTTCCAGCATAAGTTGTCATCAGTGTTTTTGATCTTGGCCATTCTTACAGGTGTAAGATGGAATCTCAGAGTGGTTTTGATTTGCATTTCTCTGATGACTAAGGATGTTGAACATTTCCTTAAGTGTCTTCCAGCCATTTTAGATTTCTCTGTTGAGAGTTCTCTGTTTAGGTGTGTACTCCATTTTTTTTTTATTGGATTATGTGATCTTTTGGTGTTCAATATCTTGAGTTCTTTGTATATTTTGGGATCAGACCTCTGTCTGATGTGGGGTTAGTGAAGATCTTTTCCCATTCAGTAGGCTGTTTTGTCTTGTTGACTGTGTCCTTTGCTTTATAGAAGCTTTTCAGTTTTAGGAGGTCCCAATTATTAATTGTTTCTCTCAGTGTCTGTGCTGCTGGGGTTCTATTTAGGAAGTGGTTTCCTGTGCCAATGCATTCGAGTGCACTTCCCACTTTCTCTTCTATAAGGTTCAGTGTGGCTGGCTTTATGTTGAGGTCTTTGATCCATTTGGACTTGAGTTTTTTGCATGGTGATAGATATGGGTCTATTTTCATTTTTCTACATGTTGATATCCAGTTATGCCAGCACCACTTGTTAAATATGCTTTCTTTTTTCCATTTGATATTTTTTGCTTCTTTATCAAAGATCAGGTGTTCGAAGATGTGTGGATTGATATCCGGGTCTTCTATTCGGTTCCATTGGTCCTCCTGTCTGTTCTTATGCCAATACCAGGCTGTTTTCAGTATTGTAGCTCTGTAGTATAGTTTGAAGTCAGGGATTGTGATGCCTCCAGAAGTTCTTGTATTGTATAGGATGGTTTTGGTTATCCTGGGTTTTTTGCTTTTCCATATAAAGTTGAGTACAGTTCTTTCGAGATCTTTGAAGAATTTTGCTGGGCATTGCGTTGAATCTGTAGATTGCTTTTGGTAAGATTGCTATTTTTACTGTTAATTCTGCCTACCCAAGAGCATGGATATCTTTCCATTTTCTGGTGTCTTCTTCAATTTTCCAAGAGTTTTCTTTTAAGCCATAATGTTTCACTTTTAGTCAGAAACTAAAAATTGAATTCGGGGGCTGGAGAGATGGTTCAGAGGTTAAGAGCACTGACTGCTCTTCCAGAGGTCCTGAGTTCAATTCCCAGCAACCACATGGTGGTTTACAACCATCTGTAATGAGGCCTGGTGCCCTCTTCTGGCCTGCAAGCATGCATACAGACAGACCACTGTATACTTAATAAATCTTAAAAAAAAAAAAGAATCATGTTGATTTCCTCCTAAAAACACTTAGGAAATTGTCTGAGTAGACCACCTCTTCCTTCTTTTTCTTCGTGACAACTATTTTTTTTTCTTTTTTTTTTTGGTTTTTCGAGACAGGGTTTCTCTGTTGCTTTGGAGCCTGTCCTGGAACTAGCTCTGTAGACCAGGCTGGTCTCGAACTCACAGAGATCCGCCTGCCTCTGCCTCCCGAGTGCTGGGATTAAAGGCGTGCGCCACCACCGCCCGGCGACAACTATTAACTTGTTCAATTCCCAGCAACCACAGTTTGGTCATATGCTCATTCAGTCCCCGTCCAGCTGGATTTGGTGAGCTCCCATTAGATCAGGCACGCTGTCTCAGTGGGTGGTCCAGCCCCTCACGGTCCTAACTTCCTTGCTCTTCATTTGTTATTTTTTGGGTAGAATGTCAGTGGCCTCTAACTCACCCAGGCATAAAAACAAGCAGCATATCAACTTTAACCTCAGTAAGATGCTTATATCCACACACGTTTATATCCACACATACAAACATACCCCATTAGGACTAATTTCCCCAAGGTTACTGCAGATCACCACTCTTACTCTGAGGAGAACTCTAACCCTAATACTAATGGTTCCATCAAGACACTGGAAGTTAACTAGGATGAGAATCCATATTCCTTATCCCTTATCCCTAGCTGACACACATCTGTCCTGCCAGTCCAAGAGAACACTCTTGCAGGGTGAAGATGCATGTCGTATTCATCTTTGTATACTCCTCAGTGCTAGGATATGTAAAACACTGTGCACAAAGGGGGCACTACATAGAAGACGTTGATTGGGGATGGGAAAATCACAGCTGTACTTAGGAGGAAATACACACACATACACATACATAATTACAAAAGGAAATCTGAAAAATGTCTAGCTTCTAATATTTCTAAAGATGGTAGATAATACATAGTTTAGTGATCAGAGGAATAGTTACAATCTTTTAGTTACAAATTTATGGCTCAATTTTCTCATCTGAAGGATAAAAGCATGTGACTCAATATTTTTCTTTTAAGTTTTGACTGTTATATTTTTATAAATGTAAATTTATATAATTTATCTTTTAAAATTTTATTTTATTTAGTTAACATTTTTTCATTAATTTTTCATACTGACCTCAGTTTCCCCTCCCTCCTTTTCTCCCATTTCCTCCCCCTGACTCCTATCTATTCCTCTCCCTGTCCACTCTCCTCCATCTCTGTTCAGAAAGGGGCGGACCTTCCGTGGACTTGAACAAAGAAGCATGGCCCATCAAGTTGAGGTAGGACCAACCTCCTCCCCCTGCATAAAGGCTGGGCAAGGTAATCCAGCATGGGGAACAGGTTCCAGAAAGTCAGCTAAGTGCCGGGGACAGGTCCTGATTTCACTGCTAGGAGCCTTATGAACAGGCCACAGTATACAACTGTCACACACCTGCACAGGGCCAAGGTCAGTCCTATAAATTATAATGTCTCGTTAGGTCAGTGATTGGTTCAGTGCCCACATTACTTAAGGGTTAGCTACCGATACTGAACTGTCATGAAGCAAGGTCCATCTAGCAGTGCTTAGGAGGCCAGAGCACAGGAAGAAGCCTAGGGAACAATAGACACTGGGTTGATAAACCTTTTGTTTACAAAGGGCACATACCACAGTAAATTTTTTTAGGCTTAGCCCTATGAGTAACTTATTCACCCTGAAAGCTAATAGCTTGTGTTTGTTTAAACTACATGTCAAAGCTAAACCATCTACTATTTTTATTTTATGGTTAGTTCATGAACTAAGCATAAACAAGCAAACCTAGTTTTCCAAGCTGGTAAAACAATAAGGTGAGTGCTTTGGAAAGATCCTATAAAGAAATGTGAGTGAAATAAAACCAGATGAAAATGTGCTGCCCTATATTCTAAAATCCTGACAGGATTGGCTTAGTGGGGTCACCATGGCTGGAATTATTGGCAAGCAGTAGGCACACTTCTATCTGCACGCATGCAGCCAATTACCACACGCCCCAGGTGTAACTGGCGCCACACAACCGCTGCTACTTGAATCTCATATACACATGAGGACTTAGCACCTGCTCCAGAGGCACCTGCAGTGGTAGAGTTAGGGCTAGAGGGTCAGGAGATTGTGGTTAGGGTTAGGATTAGGTTTATGGTTAGGAGTTAGGGTTAGCCTTACAAGGTTAAAGTTACAGGGTTAGGGTTGCAAGGCTAGGGCTAGGGTTACAGCATTAGGGTTAGGATTACAGGGTTACGGTTAGCAGACTCTGGATTAAATTTAGCTTCAGCAAATTCAGGATTGGACTCTCTGTAAAATTTGAGATTAAAAAAATCCTAAATTAATAAACAACAAAAAAGAAAAAAGATTTGGGATTAGTGTGAGACTTAGGGTTAAATTTAGAGTTAGGTTTGATGGTCAGGACTAGGTTTATGCAATACAGCACTAGGTTTAGTAGTATAGTTAAAGAATTAGAGTCAGATTAGGATTATTGATGGGGTTTGGGTTAAGGTTAGGATTGGAGTTGAGGTTAGGGTTAGGGCTGGGTTGGGGTTAGAGTTATTGTTTGGGTGTGGTTAGGGTTAGGGTTAATTATAGAGTTTAGGGTTGAGTTTGGGGTTAGTGTTAGATTTAGGACTAGATGAAGTATTAGGGATACAGTTAGAGATAAGGATTAGTTTTTGGATTAGGGTTAGCAGCTTGTTGTTATGTATGGATTAAGATTTAGGTTTAGTTTTTTTGTAACTCTACCCAAATCACTGTCTAACCCTCATTCTAATCCCTAATAAGCACTTTAACCTTAACAATAATTCTGACCCTTTAACTAGCCCTTGTTCTAATACTAAATATCAAATTTTCTAAATCTAAGATTACTCTAAGACTTATACCACTAATCAAACCCTGACCCTAAACCATAATGACCCCTCAACTTCAAATCCTAACTCCTAATCTCAAAACAAACCTAACATGAACCCAACCCTAACCTAACAGTAGATTCCTGATCCTAACTTTATCCGGCTCTCTATAACCATGACAGTTCCTTAGGGTTAGATGGCTTCTTTACAGCCCATACTTGGCTTTTGAAAATATATTTACCTGGGAAAAATACCTTTTCTGACTCCTTTCTGTAGCTCTGTTATAGCCCCCTGCAGTCTATACTGTATAGTAACCACCCTACCCTCGGTAGGCGACTTTATAGGTTTCCCTCTGAGAACCCTCACAGTCTGTATCTTCAGGCTAAACTCTCCAGTAGTGGCATGTCAGATGTGCCCCAGCAATACAGTTACGCCAAGAATATTTTCTTGCAGTAGAGAAGTGGGGTGGGTGGCCACTTTTAAATAAGGGAGTGGGAAACAGGAACTGAATCCAGAAGCTGAGAGAGAGAGAGCGAGAGAGAGAAAGAGAGCAAGTGACTGCACAAGCTTTATGTCTGCATTTATAGTACAAGAGATCACACCCAAGTGGGCTTGTAGCTTACAGGCTGTTAGCTGAAAGACTTCCCACAGCAGCCACTCTCCTGGACTCCTTCCCAAATAAATCTTTCTCAAAAGAGTCTTGGGTGCTGAACTTCACCTGCTGGCTCAGAATAGAAGAACCTGACTGGGATGCTCATTAGGGGACTGAGCAGAAAAACCTTGCTGAGATTATCCCTTAAAGGGGCTGAGCAAGGCTGAGTAGAAAAAGTAACAACTTTTCACCAGAGCTGGAGGAGATTGCTACATTTCTGCAGGGGCTTCCTCTTTAGCAGAATGTTAGCAAAAGAAGTAACATCTTGGGCCAAAGAAGAAGCAGATAGCTCTTCTAGGACATTCCCTTAGGAGAACAGAGCAGAGCTTGGCTGTAAGGGCCCTCCAGGAAAAGAGTGGAATTACTATATTCTCCGGGGAGACTATTCCCCCACTGCACCTCAGCTCCAGGTAGCCTGGCTTCCCGACAAGTCAGGACACCTTTACATCCAGGGCTGAGCTATCCTATTGTGGCTCCAGCCTCCAGAGCTCTCCTATTGTGTCTCTAGGTAACCTGGCTTCCTGATGAGTCAGGACACATTTCCCCCACAGGGCTGAGTTGTTCTATTGTGACTCTACCCCTCCAGGACTGTCTTATTGTGGCTCTAAGTATAGCCTGGCTTCCCAATAAGTCAGGATATCTTTGCAGCTCCAGAGCTGTAACATTCACACTCCCCTATACAGTGTATCCTATGCTATGAAGTAAGAGTAAGTTGTGTATGTGTGTGTGTGTGTGTGTGTGTGTGTGGTGTGTGGTGTAAGCTACTCCTCTGGTTGGTGACAATATTGCCTGCAAGGCCATGCATGACCAGAGGCATCCTGTTGAATTACAGATGCATTAGTAGTATATCTACTACTACTAATGGGCAAAATACTTGGGCTTTTGTGAATACTGGGACAGGAAGCCCCTTAATTCCTGACAACCCTCAAAGCACCAGGGGCAACAGCAAGAGTAGATGGACATGTGCATAAAACAGTTCAGGAAAAAAGACCAAGTTTGCCCTAGGGATGGGTAATTACCTCACCAAGGGGATTAGGGTACCATTTCTCCACTTTGGGGGAACATTCTGGGGTTGGATGTATTGTTGAGGCATACCCTGCAGACTGCCATTGGAGAGTTTGGCTGATGGTGCAAACATTGATGGCAATCATTTGTGGGTAGAAGATATAGGAACCTGTAAAGTTACCTATTCCCAATGCAGTGGATGGGATATTAAATAGTACAGACTGCCTGGGAACCGTGAGAATTTTACTTGGGAACTCCTACAGCTGATAAACACTTTCAGCAAAGTGGCAGGATACAAGTTTAACTCAGAAAAATCAGTAGCCCTTGTATATACAAATGATAAATGGACTGAAAAGGAAATCAGGGAAACAACATTTTTCCCAATAGCCACAAATAGTATAAAACATCTTGAGATAACTCTAACCAAACAAGTGAAAGACTTGTGTGATAAAAACTTCAAGTCTGGGCTGGAGAGATGGCTCAGAGGTTAAGAGCAGTGACTACTCTTTCAGAGGTCCTGAGTTCAATTCCCAGCAACCGCATGGTGGCTCACAACCATCTGTAATGAGATCTGGTGCCCTCTTCTGGCCTGCAGGCAAACATGCAGACAGAACACTGTATACATAATAAATAAATAAATCTTTAAAAAAAAGAAAGAAAGAAAGGGGGGCTGGAGAGATGGCTCAGAGGTTAAAAGCACTGGCTGCTCTTCTGAAGCTCCTGAGTTCAAGATCCAGCAACCACATGGTGGCTCACAACCATCTGTAATGAGATCTGGTGCCCTCTTCTGCCATGCAGGCATACGCGCAGACAGAACATGTATACATCATAAATAAATAAATCTTTAAAAAAAAAGAAAGAAAGAAATATGCAGTTAACCATAATATGTGTGTGTGTTATTTTTTAAAAAAAAAAACTTCAAGTCTTTGAAGAAAGCAATTGAAGAAGATATCAGAAGATGAAAAGATTTCCCATGCTTATGGATTGGTAGGATTAACATAGTAAAAATGGCCATCCTACTAAAAGCAATCCACAGATTCAATACAATCCCCATCAAAATTTCAACACAATTCTTTACAGACCTTGAAAGGACAATACTGAATTTCATAGGGAAAAACAAAAAAACTGAGAATAGAGAAAGCCATCCTGTATAATAAAAAATATCTGGAGGTATCACCATCCCTGATTTCAAGCTGTACTATGGAGCTATAGTAATAAAAGTCACATGGTATTGGCATAAAAACAGACAGGTGGATCAATGGAATTGAATTGAAGATCCAGATGTAAATCCACACACTATAGGCATCTAATTTTTTTCTTTTTCTTTTTCTTTTTTTGGTTTTTTGAGACAGGGTTTCTCTGTAGCTTTGGAGACTGTCCTGGAACTAGCTCTTGTAGACCAGGCTGGGCTCAAATTCACAGAGATCCGCCTGCCTCTGCCTCCCGAGTGCTGGGATTAAAGGTGTGCGCCACCATCACCCAGCCCTTTTTTTTAATTTTTAAAACAACCTTATTTTACATACCAATCCCAATTCCTTCTCCCTTCCATCCTCCCACTCTTCATTACCATCATGAAAATTGTGTACAATAGGTTAAATTTCACAAATAGATTTAAACACCCATCCTCCAATTGAGGTTGCTACTCTCAGCTTAGTTCTTACTGTTGTCTGTCTTAAATGTATTCTGCATATGTTCAGGAATATGACACAGCTTATGATCACTCTGATATATGTGTCTGCCCAGCTGATTCACTAAGATCCCTTCAAGCCAAGATCAGTGTTGTATGTTGTCTTATTTTTCTATTCCTGTCATTGTGACCAAATACTCTGAAGAAAGTTACTTAAGGAGGGAAAGGTATTGTAGTTCAAGATGCAGGTATATTAGTCAGGGTTTTCTAGGGTTACAGAACTTATGGAATGAATTTTTCTCTCTATTTATTGGAATGGCTTCCAGGCTGCAGTTCAACAATGGCTATGTGTAAATGGAAAGCCCAAGAATCTAGTCGGTGCTCAATCCCACGCGCGGCTGGGTGTGTCAGCTGGTCTTCTGTACATTCTGGAATCCTGAAGAAGTAGGTTCCAATGCCTTCCAGCCTCAGGATCTGGATCAAAGGCATATTGTCTTCTTGCCTCAAGATCTGGATCACAAGTGTGCTTTCCATTTCTGGATTGTAATTTATTCCAGATACAGTCAGATTGACAACCAAGATTAGCCACCATAGTCGGGTAGAATCCATCATGTCAAGGCAGTGGGAGCTGGAAGCAGTTGGTCACATTGTGTCTAGAGTCAAGAGAAGAGAGTAATGCATGCATGTATGCTGGTGCTAACTCGTGCTCTCCGACTAAATCGCCCAGGAAATAGAATGGCTTCCCTTTCAATTGGACATAATCTAGACAATCTCCCATGGGTTTGCCCAAAGGCCCTTCTGCCAGGTGAGTCTTCCAAGTTGACAATTATTTCCCATGTTTGTGGGTAACAATGGTTCTGAACTTTGGGATCTTTATGATCAGACACTCACAGAACTTCTAAACTAAAAAAAGAATGACTCTACAGTTAGCAGGAGAGGAAATGGAGAAGAGGAAAAAGTGGTTGGAGAAAAAGGCTGCTTGCTAACAAGTACATGCAGGATCTGACCAGTACTCTGAAAGCAGGCCAAAATAAACACCCTGCCCCAATGTCCTGCAAACAAAATAGGCTATCCAACAGCCAGCTCAGAAATAAACAGCTAGAATGAATATTAGCCAAACCATACAAAAATCAGGGCCTGAGAACAAATTTGCCAGCATGTCCCTAAGGGGCAACAGGGATGATCTGCATAAAAGTAACACCAATTCAAATTCTGTTTTTTATTGGAAATAAATCGTTTTTCATATAATATTCAGATCTCAGTTTCTCCTCCTTCATCTCCTCCCAGATCCTTTCTACTCCCCAACCCTTCCAACTCCATGCTTTCTTTCTCTCTAGAAAACAAACAGGCAAATAAAAAAACCAGAATAAAACAAAACAAACAATAAACATGAGAAACACACATGCAGAGCCAGCCCCCCCTAACAATCAAAACCATAAAAAGAGAAATAGGAAACCATAGCATACAAACAAAAGACCACTAAGGTAAACAAGCCTGAACAAAGCAATATGAGACCAAAAAAATCTCCAAAAATCTCATTGAGTTTGTTTTGTGTTGGCTTTCTACTTCTAGACATGGGGCCCACCCTTAAGCGTGGTTTGTATATGCTGTGATACAAAGGTTGTCAGTTGGTGAGAGCTTCTTGATTAGGGATAGGAATGCAGGTGCACAAACCCCTCTCAGTGCTGGGACCCAGTTTGGTGAGGACCTGTGCAGGCCCTGTACATGCTATGACATTGCCACAGTCTCTATGAGTTCCTGTGTGCATCAGTTTTACTGGGTATCCTTGGTATTGTCTGTCCTCTGTCTCTTAACAATCTTTCCACCTCCTTTTCCTGAGCTCTGAGGGTAGGGGTTTGATGGAGACACCCCATTTAGGACTGAGTGTTTCAAGGTCTCTCATTCTCTGCACACTGTCCAGTTGTAGGTCTCTTAAAGTTTCCATTTCTTGAAGGAGGAAGCTTCTCTGATGATGGCTGAGTGAGATACTGATCTATGGGTATAGCAGAATGTCACTAGGAGTCATTTTATTGCTGTTTTCCTTTAGCATAACAATAGTATTTGACTTTTCCCTAGGTTCACTGCCTATATAGCCTCAGGTTGTTGGCCACCCAAGCAGTGTCAGGCATGGGTTCCATCTCATGGAGGGGGCCTTAAGTCTAGTCAAACAAGTTGGTTGCTTCTACAACATTTGTGCCATGGTTGCACCAGTTAATTATTCAGGCAGGTCTCCAGGCAGTAGATCGAAGGGTTTATGGCTGGGTTGGTGTTTATCTCATAACATGAAGAATACTTTCTAATAGTTTGAATATTAGTCAGTAGGGATGAAGGCACTAGTCAGGCACCAGCTCAACTTCACTGTGTTCAACCAGATATGTAAATGTTGTCTTCAGCAATAGGACTTTGTCATCAGTTTATGGAGAGCAACCAATAGCCACGGCAATAGCTTAATAGTTTGTGGGTTTCCATGGAGCCCCATTGGCCAACAATTCAACTAGGTGTAACACATTCTTGGTACTGAAGTTTTCACCTACTGGCAAAAGTCTATTTGACCTCCACTATTATTTGGTGACTCCATTTAGATTTCTTTCATATATGTATGTATTTTAAGATGCTTCTACTGTAGTAGGGATCTATATGACACCCCCAAAAGGCTCTTAGTGTTAGCTGTCCCACCTGGTATTCCCTTTCCTCCCTCTCTCTCCATTTAATTTCCCATTCCATCCCTCACCTCACCCCATCTCTCTATGACTATAAATCCTATTTCTCCTTCTTTGGGAGAGTCTCCCCTCTCCTCTTCCTTACTCCTATAGGAAGCATGGAGATCCTTCTGCTCACAGATAACCTCTAGGGGAACCAGGGGTGTTAAACACATAAGGTTGTTTCTTTAAAGAAAGGGGTGCATAACCTGTTATCTTCCCAGAACACTGGGAGGGGATGTAGCTAATAGCCTAGTGACCTTTGTACTATCTGTATGTCCAAGACCACACCCAGATCCTCTCCTGGACCCTTAGTTTTCCCCAGACATTTACTGTGAATTCGTCACTCTATAGAACCTATCTTTATGGAAGGTGCCACATGCAGTGGTTCTATAGAACTCTAGATATATTTACAGAAGATATCACAGGTACTTCACAGAGAGTTTCAATGTAGTCATGTTTTATTTATTTATTTTTTGTGCATACAGGATTGAGTTAATTATCACCAGGAAAGTTTTCACCAAATTGTGCTGTGATTTTTTTTTTTTTTGAGATAGGATTTCTCTGTGTAACAGCCCTGGCCATCCTGGAACTCACTCTGTAAACCAGGTTGGCCTTGAGCTCACAGAGGGCATGCACCACCATACCCAACTGAGCTGTCATTTCTTTTATTGATCTTGGCCATTCTGACTGGTAAAGGATGAAATCTCAAAGTAGTTTTGATTTGCATTTTTCTGATGGGCAAGGACTTTGAACATCTTTAAATGTTTCTCAAACATTTGTGTCTCATCTTTTGAGAACTCTCATTTATTCCTGTGGTTCACTTATTTTGTAGCCTGATGCTTTGTTTGAATGATGATATTCTTTGTCATACAGAAGCTTTTTAGATTCATGAAGTCTGATTTATTAATTATTGTTCTTAGTGCCTGTGCTACTAGTGTCCTGTTCAGGAATTCTTTCCCTGTGACAGTGAATTCAAGACTATCTCCCACCTTTTCTTCTATCAGGTCAAGTACATCTGACTTTATGCTGAGGTCCTTGATCCATTTGGAGCTAAGTTTTTTTTTTTTTCAGAGTGATACATTTGTATTCTTCTACATGTGGCCATCCAGTTTGACCAGCACCATTTGTTGATGCTGTCTTTTTTTTTTCCAGTGTGTATTTCTGACTTTGTTGTCAAAAAATCAGATGTCCATAGATGTCTGGACTTATGTCTGGTTCTTAATTCAATTCCACTGATCAACATGTCTGTTTTTATGCCAGTACCATGCTGCTTTTATTACTATAGCTTTGTAGTACAATTTGAGATTGGGGATGGTGATACATGCCTTTAGCAGTTGTTTATTGTTGAGGATTGTTTTAGTTATGTTAATTGTGTGTGTGTGTGTGTGTGTGTGTGTGTGTGTGTGTATGTATGTATGTTTCTATATCAAGCAGAACATTGCCCTTTCAGGATCTGTGAAAAACTGTTGGAATTTTGAAGGGAATTGAACTGAATCTGTAGACTGGTTTTGATGGGTTGCTGTTTTTACTATATTAATCCTCCCAATCCATGAGCATGTGAGATAGTCCCATCTTCTGATATCTTCAATTTCTTTCTTTTACTTTTTTTAAAAATTTTTTTATTTCTTTTTTTTT